>OMOT01037567.1:0-18263 GCA_900312575.1 Acanthochaenus luetkenii
TGCTACAACGTCTACCCCTAACCACACAGAGGCTGTCAGATAGGCTGAGTAGAGATGAGCGGTGAGATGGTGGAAGTGATTTAGCATACCGTGATCATTCCCAGAGTAGATTCCACTCATTTCCTGGCATAAAGATTCATTTGAATTCACAGAATATACTATTGGTCGTCATGGTTGATATTGATCCTATTGAAGTGTTTTATGCTACTTGTTCCTATTGAAGTGTTTAGCTGATGAAAGACTGCGTTGTATAGTTGGTCTGACAATGTTGACGAAAAATGTACTATTGTAAGTCGCTTTGGACAAAAGCGTCTGCTAAATGATGTAATGTAATGGTGTTTGAATTTAGAATTATTATTATTTTTGATGATTTTTGATGAATCGATGGAAACGCGGGTCTGTCAATAATAGTCCACGTGAATGCAATTCGCGATGAGTCAGAACGTGGTTCAATGTCATAAATTGACGGTCGCTATTCCTCTCTCTGTCTCTCTTTTTTCCCCCGTGTGTCATTATTTGTCCAGAAGCGGGAGGTAAGAAGTTGCGCAGCACTATCCAGAGGAGCACAGAGACGGGCCTGGCGGTGGAGATGAGGAGCAGGATGACTCGGCAGGCCAGCCGGGAGTCCACGGATGGCAGCATGAACAGCTACAGCTCCGAGGGAAAGTAAGGAACGGTCACAGAGTGCTGACTTGGAGCTTTCGGAGTTTTAAAATATGTCTCAAAATCGGATTACTGGATGTTTCTCGGCAGCGACCAAGCTAGCAGCTCCTACTCGTGCACATTTTCATTGGGGGTGACTCGTAAATACTTGGTCAAACATTTCGAAGCTAGACGTAATTACATAGCCTTCAGTCTGACTCCCTAATCCTCACGCCCTTCGATGGGCCACAGCCGCTCACCCAGAACTTTGTCTTCGTGGTAACCAGTTGGTCTTTCTCTGTCGTTCCTCCAGTCTCATCTTCCCCGGTGTGAGGCTCTCCTCAGACGCCCAGTTCAGCGACTTCCTGGATGGCCTTGGCCCCGCCCAGCTGGTCGGACGACAGACGTTGGCTACGCCACCTATGGGTGAGAACAAGACTGCTACCACTAATTAAACCCCTTATTATCCATGTTAGCTTCCGTTAAATATTCAACGTCGATGGAAAGCCGTGGATTCACCCTTTTCACGCACATTAGTAGAGTGCTGATGGCTGTGAGGCGAACCCACAGTCTGATATATGATAGTTTGCTGTCTTTTGTGTGTAATTCAGGCGACATCCAGATCGGCATGGTGGATAAGAAAGGAGCGCTGGAGGTGGAGGTCATCAGAGCCCGTGGCCTTGTGGGAAAACCAGGTTCCAAGTCCCTGCCAGGTGACTTAAGCTCTCAAACTGCCATTACAGGCGATCACACGCTTTTGTCGCAAATGATTCCTTTGTTGACATTTGATGAATAGTGGCGTATATATTTGGCTAAATGAAGCTTCCCCCTCTCTGAGCTAGTGGGGATGTTCGAGCTACCCTTGTGAAAAAGGCTGAATAAGAGATCATGCAAATGGTAACATTATCTCTCTCCTCTCCTCTCCTCACAGCACCGTATGTAAAGGTCTACCTTTTGGAAAATGGAGCCTGCATAGCCAAAAAGAAAACAAAAGTAGCAAGAAAAACCTTGGATCCTCTTTACCAGCAGCAACTGCCGTTTGAGGAGAGTCCGGGAGGGAAGGTTTTACAGGTAAAAACCCCGTTCCTGTAGATATAGAACAGGCCTCACACATTAAAACATGTTTAAGATGCATTGTCCCACTATTTCACTTTGGTTTATCACCATTTTGACGAGTGGTTGTTTCTGTATTTCCCCCCGCAGATTATCGTATGGGGGGATTATGGACGTATGGACCATAAATCGTTCATGGGAGCCGTTCAGATACTCTTAGATGAGCTGGACCTGTCCAATATGGTGATTGGTTGGTTCAAGCTCTTTCCTCCTTCCTCATTGGTGGACCCTACTCTGGCCTCGCTGACGAGAAGAGCTTCCCAATCCTCACTGGACAGTTTCTCTCGATCATAGCAGCGTGCGGACTGATAGCGTTGTTGTAGCAGCAAGTGTTGCGATACAGGTCACGCCCCCGAGTTACACTGCATGCTTGATGTTGTGTCTTCTGAGCCTGTTTCTTGGGGTGCGAACGTGATCCTGTGTTTTGAGCAGGAACGTTGCACACATTGTGCACGCGGCGAAGTGTGTGGCGAGCGCCTGGCGGCCGGGATTGCCAGGTGTTATTGTTGTTGTTGGAGGAAGCTGGAATGAACTCCTTAGCACGAGGAATCCGTCTGTTCCAGGTTTTCATCCAATTCGAAGCCATGGGGGTCAATACTGGGAACCGCTAAACGAGTTCTACAGAAGCCCTTTTCGAATGAAAAATAGATGTTTTGCTTTAAAAAATAAAATTGTTTTGTTTTCATTCGTTTTTTGTTTTTCTTTGATGTCAATGTACTTGTATCTGAAGGGGGTTGACAGTGTTCCTGCCCAGAAGCTTGGTCACGCCACGCCAACAGACCTAGCTGTGTAGATGGAGTTTTGGAGACCATCGCTTTGGGTGAGGTGTGTCCCAGCTTGTATCCACACTCCCCCAAAACACCAGAGAAATGCCCCGCATACTGTAGGTTCATGTGCTGAATCAAACCACGCTGGTGAATCACCAGAAAGACTCAAAAGTTAATCATAGGCAATACCGAAGTGACTACCATCAACACTCCAAAATATACAGTAACGATCAAAACCCCACAAGAAGATGTACTTGTACGATCTACCATCATTCTTTCTCTGTTGATATATTGTATGAAATTTAAATGAGAAAAAATATCTATATATTTTTTTTCTTTTTAGTTTCTTTGCATGGACACAAATTTCGCTGAATTTAAAAAAATGAAAATTATTTTCTTGGGGCTGTGACTTGCAAAAGAGATGAAGAAAAATGAATAAAACAGATCAGCCATTTTCAACAGTTTATATTATTTTTAAAGATAAATTTCACTAGTGCATGGTTTTCAAGGGGAGTGAATGCAACAGCGTGCTAAAAAAAAGACAGTTTATCATTCTTTAGACCATTCATTAGTCTGTGTTTTGCAGACATACAGATAAGGGAAACGTAAAGGAAGTGTTTGGAGTTATTTAACAGAAAATGTTTATGTGACAAAAAGTGATGATGAAAATAAAAGTCAATTATTTATTTCATTGTAAAAGGCACACGCCTTATAAAGATAAACAGTATGTGCAAATTGTACATGTTTCTCTTTTTCTCCCTTGTCCCAGGGTACTTATCATTGTACTATTCATTGCTACCATTGTTCAGTCCCCTGATATTGTCCAGATTTTAGGACTGTTATTTTACAGTTCTGTATTGTTTCAGTATGTATTTTATTTTGGATTTGATTTGTTTAACAAGCATGTTGAAAAGGATTTTCTGCAACATGGCTTGGGCACACCTTACAGTAACTCAGCATGTTTTGATAAAGATGATATTTGGAATTTTTGCAGTTTCTTGTACAGTGCATGTCAACTTAGTTACTTTTCTCCCTCACCTTAAATTGAACTCTACAGCAAATTAGTTATTGGTCTTTCGTGACCAATTATTGAAGTTTTAACAAAAAAACTAAAAAAACATTCCACCCCCAAGATCATATTTTATTTCATGTTTTTGAGAAAACAAGAGTGACATGGAAAATATTTTATATTTAATGGAGGTTGACGAAACAGTTGTGATTGCAAGTGTATTTTATTTCAGTATTGTTGACTAACATGCAAAAATAATCTGTATTGGTACAGCAAGAGGTCTATACCCAATCAAGAGGTAGCAAACATGCACTGTTTGTGAAGATGAGCTAATCACAAGTTCAAATAACAAGGGATATTGCCACACAAAATGATTTGTTTCTTGTTTAATGAAAATGAAATTAATTTACTATATTTTTGTTAGTTTTATTTAAAAGCCAAGACCAGTTTATTTTTTATTTTCTATTTTTAGTAATTATAAATACTTCTCATGTCTGGGAAGTATATGAATCTTATAGTTGCAGTATATTTGAATGAAATTGAATTGAGGCATTATTCCTTTTCCATATTAAGATAAAGCATTTTAATGTCCATTGAAAACCTTGTCGCTGTAACAAGCTACAGTATATATTTTCATTTTCATTGTACATACCTTTAGATGTCAGAATTTGAATAAACAAGCTAACATGAATAGACTGATAGAATCTTTTGGACTAGGAAAAATGCCTCACATGATGACAAAGACATACTGTATGTTATTTATCCTTTTGAATGCCTTTTAATTTTATCTTTTGGTGCAATGTGTTAATGCCAAGGCTATGTCTTGGTAAAGTATGGTTGAGTACAGAGATTTATGTAAGTTATTTTTCAAATTAAAAATAAAAAATGGATATTACACTGACGCCGACTGTTGAGTAATGATACGATGAACACACATACACACGCAAGCGATAGAGTGAAGTGCCTTCTAAGGGCACTGTGCAAAAAAGTCATCATGGATACAAACAGTAAAGGAAAAAGTACACTGAAGTTCAAGCATCATATGTAAATCTAAATTCTATCTTTGATACAGTAACCTTTGTAAATAAAGGGGTAGATTTCTCAGAGGCAGAAATAATCGAATTGATTAAGGTAAATGGGCGGAGCCAAAGAGACAAGGGGTAAGAGCTAATATTATGAAGCCTAGCGCTCTTGCTACCTTCCAAATTCAAACTAGCCATACTAGCCTATAGCTATCTAGGTAAGATAGTTAGCTAGCCTGCTGACCTTCCAAGATCATGAATGCCATGTTGATGAATCAATGAAAAGTCATTGTCATTTATATTTTAATGTAATTTTGATGAGGGTTTCTTTTTTGCCAATCAGGTTTGCCAGAATTTGCGCTCTGAAAAACGGTACATCTTTGGCTGCACCCACTGAGGTTTAACTCAACCAATGAGATTATTTCTGCCTCCAATACATTTTAGTAGAACTAATTGTGCTATCGGATATATCGTAAAAAACGAATTTCCTACATTTCACATGAACGCCCTCCAAAGTCAGATGATTACAGGTAACCTCCTCAATGAGGCAAAAACACAACCATGCTCCTTTATTTCAAGTTTGTAGTTAGCCAGACTAACCTAACATTTGTTTGAGTGAAGTTTGTCAAATTAGCTTGTTAAGCTGCAGGATGTCCATGTTTGTTTATTGTATGTCGTCCGGGTTTGATTTACCGACAAAATAGCACATGAATGCAGCGCTGTTTAGCAGCTAGCCTCAGTGGCGGTGACAGGATATTGTGTTAGCCCCACCTTAGCCCCACCATGGAACAACCAAGAATATTACCAAGCAGAATTAGCCAACCCAGCGCTTCCACATTAGCCTGGCATCGCCAGACAATTTAGCAAATGCGACGGTTGTTGCTATGGTCGTTACTATGTGATGACAAGGCGCTTTCATAGCGTATTGGATAGACCTACAAGAGCTACAACCAATCAGAGCAACGAAACGTGGGTTTTCTCTTCACTCTGTCACACGTCATGTCACTACGTTACTCACCGCCTTGCGAGTATGCTAACGCTGAGTAAAATCCTGAGTAAAATCAGTAGACAAATTAGATAACATTAAGTAAGTTGACAAATTGTAACGTTATGGGTAGATTTGTTTTAAAAGAAGAGGTGCCACCGCCGGGCCCGGACGTGTTGGATATCACCGGTCACAGTGACTTTTCAACACTACCACCTGAGAGGGAAGAGGACAAGCAGGAGGCCGCTTCTTCCGCCCGCCAGGGGGAAGAAGGTGAGCCATACCAGGTTAAGCGTCTGCTGGAAAGAAAGAAAACACTGGGACATGTAGTGAATGACACAACATAATTACTTGCTTTAATGCGACCGTACCAGGAAGCTTTTACGGATTTACACAGACCCATCTGTATTTCACTGACACTGCGTGTTGACCTCTGCTTCGTACGAATGCAGCTTCTCTTCCGTCGCATCAAAAAGTATCTACAGAACAGCAGCGGTGACGCCCGAAACAGCAACCTGGCCCTGTTGGCCATCAACAAACAAAGGATGAAGGCTTTGGATGTCCAGCGCATCATTGATATGTTTGTGGCGAACCACAACAACCGGCGGATTGTGCTCCTTTGAAAACGTCAACGTTTGAATATATTTTTCATAAATCGAGTTGGAAACTGTGCTGACCTTTCTCCTTTCTCGTTTTGTGCGGCCTCAGCGGCCACCTGCTGTGCTCTGTTAGCTAGTTCGCTCTCTCTCTCTCTCTCTCGCTCTCTCTCTCTCACTCTCTCTCTCTCTCTCGCTCTCGCTCTCTCACTCTCTCTCGCTCTCTCTGTGTGTGTGTATCAATTTTCTGTTTTTAAAGCTTGTACTCTTCCGCCGCCACTGGCCGGCCTCCAAATCCCAAATGTCGGACCTTCCCAACAACACATGAACGCATAATTCAACTCCAATCTGCAAAGGGGTCTGGCCTCTTCATGTTAAGTGGTTTGAAGTTGAAAAGTTATTTTTATTAACTTATTAACTAACTTTTGTATGATAAACATGGTTCAAACTTAGAAATTACTCCAGGTTGACATAGTGAGGGTAAAAAACAAGATATTTGTGTGTTAAATCATAGTGGAGTAAAATGATAAAGCAACATAAATCAGAATACCTAAGTCAAGTACAAGTGCTCTAAACCTGTACTTAAATACAGTACTTGAGTACACAGATACTTATTGTACTCCAAAGATTTTATGCAACAACTCTACGTTACAATTACTGTACATTCACAAACGAGACTTTGACTCTTTGAAATTAGTTGACTAACCACAAGTTGCTCCTCCCTTAAAGCCCACATACGGAATCTCCATATGAGTAGCTTTTCAAGATGAAGCACCTGACGTCTTATTATGAACATTAAGCCATTATTTCCCCTTTCAGCATTATGACCTAATATGAATTCATTGAAATAAATAGCTGTTATATAATAATAAATAGAGTTGCCTTTTCCATGAATGAAAAATTGGTTTCCTTCTGCTTGTGGTTCAAAGGAGGCCTTCAAGAAGAGGACTGGGAAGTGAGTAATGAGTGAGGTCTTGAGGGGGCAGTTCTTGTTTTAGCAGTATGTAAGGAGTCACAGCACACTACACTCAGAACAGATCGCAGAACAGATGTCACGCTCCACAAAGCAACACCGGGTTTGTACTTTGTTACTCTCTTGTCATAACCTGAAAGCTGATATACGTCGTGTAGTTTGTGATTTTCGTTTTGGCAGTAAGGTTTAGAGGGAACCACGGATGCCGTAGTGTCAAACCTTTAACGTTTTTTTCTTGTTTTGCTCTTATCTGTCCTTTCAAACTCTTTCTTGCCAATATGGCTTTGTTCTCTCCGTCTTCATGTTTTCCCCCACAGTATCTCTGTCATTACCCAGGACTTACACCGTGATGCGAGTCTCGTGCGCTGCGCTGAAACAGAGCTTCAAGGACGTCGCTTTTCTTGCTGTGGATGTTTACACAACCGGCAACAGGGATGGCTTGAGGAGAACCGTCCTCCTCCTCCTCGCCTGCAGCCTGTTCAGCCTCCTCCTCAGCTCCTTGCTCCTCCTGTACCTCCTCTGCGCTCTGGACTACGAGGCAGCAGTGGCTGGAGGGCTGGCAGGCTGCTTTGGGACGCTGCTGACGGTCGCTCTCTTCTTATCAAAGCAAGTAAGGTGCACGGGGATTCTGTTTTTCCTCTCCGTTTTCATGAAGAAGAGTCGGAACCTGCTCCTGACCGCCGGGACCACTTTAGTGCTCCTTACAAATATCCACAACACGTTGGAGAACCTCACGGGCCTGGTCAGGAGTATGATTTGCAACCTGAAGGCGAAGAGGGCCTTCATCGTCACGCCACTGAGGAACTACGTCAGCATGCTGAAGTGGGTCGGCCACGTGCTCAGGGGGGTCACAGACCTGGGCGTGGTGAGGCTTGACCCTCAGCTCAAGGTTTCATTCCAAGTGGAATCGGGCGGATTGAGGGACAAACTCGTCGATGCAGAGCGGGAGCTGAGCGAAGCCGGCAAGTACGCGCGGGCCGTTGTGACTACATTGTTGTCCGTGGCCGACAGACTGTTTCCTGCCATCGGCCTCGTCTTGCTCATGACGTTTATAGCGCTGCACGTAAAGAAATACCGCAATGACACGAAATTCCAAAACACGTTCATAAGCGGCCAATTCGTTCGTTTTGACGAGAAGCAGAAGGCGGGGGGAAAGCCTCACGTCCTCCCCCTCACACCCGAAGAGGCGACTCTTTACATCTCCGTCCCGTCCGCCCGTCCCACGGTCCGAGAAGGGAAAGCCATGCTGAAATTTGGCGTTCCAGTTTTGTCCCATCTTGTAGCCTGGGTCATATTTATAAGTGTGGATGCCTTATTGTACTGTTTCGTTGATATTATAACAACACAGTTGTCAGAGCTGGAGCCATTCAATGTCCCCTTGGCGATGAACATCAAAGTAAGTATGTTTGTGAACGCTTATAAGACTGCATTAATTGATTTTGATCTGATCATCAATCTGTCAGACAGTCCACCCAATAGGATGATGCTCATCTCATCTCATCCATTTTTTCCCCCCAGGGGATTCAAACCGTTCTGGGTATACAATTGAGTGAGGAAGACCATCACAAGAACTTTTCCTACTCTGTGACCCTGTTTGAGAAGGAGTGCCTTCCTAAACCCGAGCTGCTGCTCTATAACTCCGTGGCTCCCTTGGCTGCCATCCTGGCTGCCCTGCTCATTATGGCCACGATGGCTGCCAAGCTCACCCAGCTCAGGCTGATGGTCTGCGAGCGATTCTTCTCTACCTCTGCAGAGGAGAGGGCGGAGTACCTCCATGCCAAAATCCTGAGGAAGAGATTGAAGAAGAAAAGGGCAAAAAACAACGATTGCAGCCTCACGTCACTCATTTTCAAGGTTTGCAGTACAGTGTATTATTTGTGAAGCGGTCAGATACCTTTGTGACTGAATGAATTTGGGGCCTTAACAATGAATCATTGTTTTACTGTGATTGTGCTTGTCTTCTCTCAACAGCCAAACTTCTGGTGTCCACTGCTCTTCAGACAAAAAGAGGATGCACAAAATACTGTGTGAGGAAATTACTTGCTGCATGAGGTTTTCTACTATGAATTGTTATTCTACTCCATACTGTTTTATACTGCATTACATGTTTTTAATAATAAATATGTGCTGTACATGACATAAACAGGGGCAACACCCCAACATTCTGTAAGACATGAACAGAGATAAGCTGCTTGTGCCTGTTCCATTTTACTTTTTATACCTGTGGAAAATGATAGTAGTTCATTCTATCATTTTTTTATATCATTGCGTGAGGTAAACAGCCTTTAATAACCAAGAATACAGAGAGGCAGAGCTCTGCACAGCACCTCCATGCCGGACGCTCCCCCATCATAGCACAGAGATCGTTTTTCTTACATAATCCCACGTCCTGCATGTGCAGTGAACAGCGCTCTCCTCTTTCCACCATGCAGTAATGCATTGCCGCTCTCCATTAGAGTCACTTAACAGGTGCTAATGTCCTCATCCAGCACAGTGATACTGGTTGGCTCTGACATGTCCTTCATTAGAGGCTGACAGAGAATCTTGACAGTCAGGAGATGTGCTGATGAAACCTTCTCAACAACACTCAGTTTCCATTTTTGTCGAATTGAGATTTAATGAGAGAAAATGTGAAAGTATGACAATTGTTCATGATTATTATTTTTTCAACCAGGTGGCATTGTTTGATCCATTTCCTGTCAGTATGATAAGTTTCTGTTTTTCTTGATACTTGCTCTTATTTTCCACCAAGTGTTCTGGCTGTGCTCCGGCATGATTCTCCTCGTTTTGAAATAAAGGAGGTTGATTGAAACCTATTTAATCATTTATGGCACATTTTAAGAAATGCCCAGCCCTAAATCTACAGCACAATCCCCTACTGCCAGTTCCGGCCCCATACCATCCCCTACGCTGTCAGAGACAAGAGGAAGGAAGAGTGGGCCCTCTGTGACTCACACGCTGCCACTGACCCATGTGGCAACCTCAAAAACTCACATTATGTCTCAAACAGCCCTGCGGCATAGTACCACGCCAGCATGCCAGCCCAGTAGGAAGCTGCCACATGATGCTTGCTGACAGCCCTGCTGGACCTTTTTTTTAATACCATAGTAAGGAATGAATACCGCCCATATAAGGGCATAGATGGAGTAAGAGATGATAATGTGTGATCCAAACATTAAATATGCAAATACAGAGTCACAATATGGGTCAACAACATAAATCTTAACAACTTCACGCATGGCGCTGCATTTTAATGAACGTGTAATCAAAGCAGTGAGAGACCATGAGTCACATTGTCAGTGGGTAAAAATAAAGGAGGGTAAAAATAAATGACTGGTCATTCAAAACAAAAATCTCTCACATTCATACATACCGGTACTCATCAGAGGTACAGTATGTTATTATTTTGCAACACAATAGTATAGACAAACACAATAGCACTAAAATATCATCTTTCCTCATCACCCCATTATCATGGCCAGGAGATCAGACATAAAGCTTATCTTTATTTCTTACAGCGAATTACATGATTGCATAATGAATGAATAGAGCAAATATTATGTTTGGGTCCTATTGACCCGTGTGTTGAGCAGAGCTGACCTAGATATATGACATAATTTCCTATAGAGTTGAGCAAATATAGCAAATGTATTATCTGGCAACAGAGCATTGACCTGAGGGTTGATCAGAGTTGACCCCACCCATCTTTATTGCGTGATTCAAATGGCTGCATAATGTACGAGTTGGACAAATGGGCACTAGAGTAGAAACCGCTCAGAGCAGGCGCGAGTGTTTATAGCACGTGAAGCTTTGGTACTGGATGTTCTGAAGATGCACAGCTGGAGATGCGACGTTTCCTTCCATGTTCTGGGTCAGTCGTTCATACAGGTATGACTTTTCCTTGGTAGGGCTTTCTGAGCACAGCTGTAGGTTTCCCCACCTGCAGACCGAATCCAAGGTATTCAAAAGAAAGGCGGAGTGACCTTTGTTTACCTCACTTTGAATGGAACTTCAACTCTGAATTTCAATCAGTCATCTGACAAGGTGCTTTACGGCTAAGCGGTCTTCCTGTGCGCTTTGCTTTAGCTACTGTGTTGAACTGATGATAAAGAGGTGAGTGTTGGGTGGTCATGTGTTACTGAGTAAAGTGTTAGTACTTTTGCCAGTAACGAATAATGTAGCAACTATTCAACATTTCGGTGATAACACTAGTTACCAAACGCGGGTGGAAGTATTCCCACTACTGATTCATTATTATGATGTATTGTTATTGAGCAAAAGGATGTGGAGAACATTTGGATATCAATGCTGTTTGGTTTCCCTGATCATTTACAGGACAGGAAACTGAGTCATCCTGATTTCTGAAGGTAAGAAGCATAAACTTGGAGCAAAACGTGAGAATATTTTGATATGAGAAACAAGTAATGAGTAATACACTGACGGTGACCGACCTGCTCTCTCTGCTTGACCCGTTTATAGACGAAGTCGGAGAAGGGTTGTCGGCGGATGAATCTGCCGTACCCCGCCGTCACCTCTAGCCGACCGTCCTTGTAGACCACCCTGCCTCTGCAGATGGTGACCACAGGGACGCCGTGGCACTCCATGCCCTCGAAGATGTTGTAGTCCACAGCCTGGTGGTGGGTCTTGGCTGATATCTTCCTACCGAGACACACGGACAAGTACATATTATGGAAAGTACTCCACCTTTAGAATCGTGACCACCTTTAGAATCGTGACCACCTGGACCGGATGCAGCACGTGTGATTGGTGAGATACGTCGCAACGTGCTGTTGTGAAACCTTGATGCGTTCTTACATGAAACTGATGGAATCATACACGGCGTCCAGTTATCACTTACAGGAACAAGAAACAATATATATTATTTATAACTTTGCCCATGTGATGCACTCTAGTCTAAAAAGCGTACAAAGCACATGACCTGAGCTTCGTTCAGTCAATAAAATGGCACCTAAACATTTGTGTTGTTTCTTCTTATTGCATTATGCATTATTGTGGCACATTATTGTGGCACCTTTTGGAAGGGCGCTGCATAAGCACAGCAAGATAATACTGCAGCTCAGCCAGTGGGGTCCTGAATACGAATCAGTTGAAATGAAGAGACACATGACAGACACCGCGTTTCATCCAAATATATGCTTTGTCTAGTTGATAGAAGGTAAACCTTCAATCTTAAAGGAAAAGTCCAACCTAAAACACCTCAATGGCGTTAAGAAAACAGCTACTGGCGGGGTACTACCGACGTTCAACAACCGCACAGGGGGAAATCCATCACAGAAGAGACAGACACACCGGTTTCTCCACCGACAGTAGCCTCAATAGACCAGAATGCACTGCAGCCAAAATAAATGTTGTGTTTTGCGGGGTGTGACTCTCTCGCTCTCTCGCTATCACTGTTGCTCTCTCCACGTACCCGTGCAACAGCTGAACGCAAGTTCACGGCCTTTCTCTGGGGGTTGCCGAAAGGCATTCTGGGAAATGTAGTACATCACCAACTGAAGTAGAAGTTGATGAGGCAGGCCGAGGGAAAGTGGGTATACCAAAAAATCACAGATTGATGATACATAGAGAAAAGACTAAATCAACAGGGATCAATAAAGCAAGTTCAGCCCTCTTCTCCCCTTTCACACATGCAGACTTCCTGTTGATTTGTAAAGCCAGACAACCATGTGGACTTTAGACTTCCTGGGCTTTCTGGTTGTGCGACCGTTTGCAGCGACGGTAACATCAGCAGACACGTACACACAGAAGATTTGAGCCATCGAGGCTAACAGGCCCGAGGGGGGCCACGATAAACCCTCAACTATTCCACAGCGGCAGTAATAATTCAGAAGGTCTCGGCCCTCGCACAAGCTTCTCCGGTCGTACCAGTGATTTCATTTACAGCCAATTACACCGGGGTGTAATATGTTCCCTCCCTTAGTTCACGTCGGCCGTTAGTGACTTGCCTGCAGGGGCTTAGCCCAGATTCTACAGTGAAGAGAGCAGTGCAGTGCCATTCTGGGTTACGTAAGCCCGGGTCTGCTACGGCACACTAGCTACCGGAATACAAACGTCCCTCGCTGCTTGGGAGAGATTTGAAACAATCATATGATCAATTTGATACGCGACCTGTTCTGAAACCGAAAATAGCCTCTTGACGTCGTATTCTGTGCGATGAAAACGTCTTATGGCTTATGTAAGTATGTTAAAATCCTTCCTACAAATAACCATACATGAATTGGGATGACTCAGTTCAACACCCATTTCCACCAATTGTTCGTGAATGTGATTCATATGGAAAATTCCGCGCCGCTTTCATTCGCAGCTGTAGATAAGCGATGACTGCTGGACGGAGCGTAGACATAATCAGCTTAGGTGGCTGCTCGGTGTGTGCCGAGGTGGCACAAGATGAAAGATGTACCCCTTCTCTTTTGGTCGCCCACATCTATAGTCTTACATGCTAGGCTCTGAAACTCCAACAGCTGATGCTATTGAAGACACACTGTGAAGTTTGCTCAGCGTTTCAGCAGCACCATCTGCCGCTGACGACGCCGATAGCAGGGGTAGAGACGTCAGTGCTGAGGGATGAGGAGCTATTTTAGAGACTGAGTCACCCTGTTTGATGCACAGACACACACACACACACACACACTCACTCACACACACACTTGTTTTTACTCTTTTTTTTTTCTATATTTCAATGGCCTTTTCCCATAGTGCTGAAGTGGCCGGAGTCGGGTTCTCACCTTGTCAACTTGGGGTCCCATATAACCACATCCGCATCAGAGCCCTTGGCGATACGGCCTTTCTGGGGGTAGAAGTTGAAGATTTTTGCTGCGTTGCTACTGGTGACAGCTACAAATCGATTTTCGTCCATTTTGCCACTATGCTGAGGAGACGAAAGGCACAAAACACGGAGTTTCAATATGGGGCCACAGTGAATGGCAACATTATACAGTATTTGCAGACAAAAGGTCAATGCTTAACTGTGCAGCAAGCAACTCGTTTCTGCCAACATATCATATAACGTGTGATTTGTAAGCACCGCTGCACATAGTAACTCTGTCTGTGGCCTTGGGGTTGCTGGACTGAAATACCCGCCTCACAACAAAGGCAAGAAAACGCACCGACTGCACTCTGCAGCAATCTCTGCCACGATGTTCCCCAATGGACAATGTGTTGCCTTTTCAATCTATATCATAGAAAAATAGAGATCACAAAAATCCTGTTCTTCTAATTCGGCAATAATGACTAATCGTTGATGTGGTGGAGGGTAAACCCGCACAAACTCATTTTATCCACCTTTTATTTGCAGAATAGAGGTTACCCACTTTTATACGATGACATAAGACTTGAGATAAATTATAAAGTATACATCATCTTGAGTAATATCGAACTGATGTCAGATACATGAAAAGATGGTCTTTAAAGGGAAAAAGCTTAAATTAAGTTACTGTGCGTTTATATTAGTGGTTGTTTGCCCTATGATGGTCACATACTGGAAGTCATAGATTATCCGCCTTTTTATTTACCACCACATCATTGGAAATAACAAAATTATACTGCATCACCGCTGTTAACAAGAGGCACTTCTCTTACAAACGTACTTGTCTATGTTGAGCATATCAGCAGGACCTACCACGCCCTTCTCCCAGATGACAGACATCCTGTCCTCCACACCGTTCACTCCGTTAGGGATCTTGGTGAAGTCGTCCTTGCCAAGGGCCTTCTGGCACACAGAAAAGGTGCAGTTGTCCGTCCCCGTCACACTGAGGTCATCACTAGCAAAACAGGTCGGATGAATGATGGATGAATAAATACAACAACAACAAAAACGGAATATTAATGTCATAACACATTGAGTCATCCTCGAGGCAAACCGTGTGTTTAAATCCCAGCCAACGTTTTGCTGTCACATCTCTCTCAATTCCTTTCCCCCCGTGTCGCTCTCCCCTCTACACTGTCACACAAAAAGATTGCTTAAAAACATAAAAGCTCAATTACAGTGTGCATTTAAAATATAGTGTGGGCTCAATTTGGTGACGCCTTCTTTTATTTTTGTCTCAATTTTTTCACTTTTTCACAAGCAATAGTGTTTTCTTTCAGAAGCAGCAGGGCAATCTGAACGAACACGCCGGACAAGTTGCAAGTGTTTCACCTTAAAGCAATAATCATATCAATAAATCCCCATTTTGCTATGCTCTATTGCCAATTGATAAAACACAATAGTGACTCAACCTGCAGCCAGTTCATGAAAGCTTTTATATTCACAGTTCCAAACACTCAGGTAGGTCAGTGGGTGTCTTAAGTGAAATACAGTAGAACAAAATCATCAGTGTAAATCTCTTATCTGTCTGTCAGCGCCACGTACTTGGCCAACAGGTCCATGAGGTACCCAGGGGTGCTGGGGTCGGGTCTGAGGGGAGGACCCATGACAAAGCTGGCAGCATGGGCCCAGTCTTTGTGCCAGTAGTGAGTACCGTCGGTGCCCAGCCCGGCTGCAATGGGCTCCCCGAACACCACACGTCCTGTTGAGGGAGGAAAAATGAACAGAAAACATCTTTAGCTAAATGGCGTTTGTTTAGGATGTAATAAAATAATGGGAACTACTCAAAACTGTTGTGGAAAAGTAAGTGGAGGAGGTGAATTACAGACGTTTAGACATTGTGATTGTTTAGAGCCATGTTTAGTAAATGCATCCGTGACCTAACGACAGGTGGCAGCAAGCCGGCTCACCTTCTCTGCGTGCGTCGGACACCACCTTGGCGGCAGACTTGCTCATGACGTGGACCACATAGAGCGGGCAGTTGACAGCGTGGGCGATGGTGATGGCTCGCTGGGTGGCCTCGGCCTCCACCTCCTCTGGCCGACACAGCTCGTGGCCCTCTGGCCCCGTGATGCCCATGGACAGCATCTTCTTAGCCCCCTGTCGAGTCCCGGCGGAGGGGGGTCAGGATAAAGGTTATAGGAGGAGGAAGAATAAAAATCTGTTCAATATCTGTTCGAAAAGAGAAGAAAAAAAGACTCTCGTCTAGCAACCAGTTAAGTTGTAGTCCGTTTAATCATCGTATGCAACGGCTGCGGTTCAAATATGACGTATGTATGACCTACAAATTATTTTACGTTTTAAAATACAATCACATCATCAACAACAACAACAATAACAACAACAACAACAAGCGTAACCCCATCACTTGGCCCCTTATTAGGGCAAAGTCAAAAGAAGAAAAGGGGATGTGTCAGTGCAGTGCAACAAAGAGAACATCAATCGAGGAGTCCGAGCAGCGGCACAAAACGTTTTCACAGATAATGTCCACGGTCAAGTTTGCTGGGCCTTTAGTCCACTTCTCAGTAGCTCATCTTTGCAGGTTCCCTGCCTCAAGATGAATTCTGCTTCTTTCTTTTTTTTAGCATTTGCTGCTTCCTAGTGGTGAATTGTCGCCATGAGTTTTACATAAATAAAAATATTAATAAATAAATAGAAACAAATGATAACAGAGAATTCTTGTGACAAATAACTTAGGTCTGAGATTGTATGCAGAGCGAAAGCTGCTTTTGTTCACGTTGCCTTCCTTCACATTTGCTCTCATTACTAAAAGTAAACGATGTCAGTGAACACGCAGAACCACACACACACTAAGTCAACCTGTCCCTTCATGTAGATGTTGCACTTCTCCATATTGAAAATAGGAATTGTCTCAGAATATTACTGTTACAGTCTCTTCTTCTATTCTTCTATCGGATTTAACATGACCCCGAAAGAGACATATCGATTTAATTTAAAACAGGATGCAACAATTAAGATTACGAAATGCAATTACTTGATTACTGATTATAGTGAATGAATATTGATTAATTGCAACTCATTCTGACAGCACCCAAACCTGATGAGTCGCACAACAAATACCAAAATGTATTCTAATAATTACAAATATAAAAACATCTCAATATTCTGTATAAAGCTTGATTGTGGATTATGGATCAAAACATTTAGCAGGTTGGTGACTACCAACACCAACTTCTTCATGAATGAACATTCCTCTGTAGGTCAGTATGAAAAGGATTTCCCAGGTTTCTTCTAACTTGTAATACCTTATGTAAGAAGGGAACTCTTTCCAAACCCCATCAGGTTTAAACATTCACCATAATTGACCCTGGACTGTAGTGTGTTTACACACAGGCAGATTGTAAGCTCATGATTTACCGGGCCATAACCAGACTCGCTCCTGATAAAAAGGAAAACAGCGAGGATGTGCCTGCGTGTGTGATATTACACAGTCAGCGTATGGTTGGTTGATTGAGATTGATTTTGTTTGTCGGTTTGGTGTCACTCTCCATGCTGAGTGGAGTGGACACCAGCTTCCACTAGTCAAATTCAAGTTATTTACCAAATTAATCATAGTGGAATGAAAAATGACAGATCAAAAACCCTCCTTGACTGTGAGAATGAGCTGGCTTGCTGGGCTATTATAGACACTCCTTGACATTAAAACGTTTGCACTGTAAGAAAAAGCACTTGTGCAGAAAAAACATGTCAGTGGCTTACAGCAATAGAGGAAATCACGGTGCATGCATTCTAACAGAACTGGAGACAAAATGATAACGTCAGCTTCTACAGATCGACTCAAGTCCATTCATTCACACTAGTTGACAGTTGAAGTCAAGGTTTTAAAGAGGACAGACTTAATAAATGGGTTAGTGCGTTCGCTCATACCAACCTCTGCAATGAGGTCTCCATTCTCAGCATGCACCTGAGCTATGGCTCCAATCTCCTTACACTGGGAGAAGGCAGCGTATAACTCATGGTCCTGCAGCATGAACACATCCTTATAGGCCATAAACATCTTGAATGAGTTGACTCCTTTCTCTTTGGTCAACGTCTCCATCTCTTTCTTCACCTGGAAAGAGCAGGATGAGCGTCATTACTTGCGCGACGAAAGAGTTCTTAAAAAACAACTTGATTGTCATGTCTTCCTAAATCTCTGAGATCATGTGTTTATGTATTGATGGATGACGGCCTGCTTGTTCACCTCCTCGCTCCACCAAGTGACGGCCACATGCAGCGAGTAGTCGCAGCAGACCTTGGGGTCGGCTGTGCTGCGCCAGCGGTCGTAGGCCTCCAGGAGAGACGTGCCCCTTTGGGGGATGACAAAGTC
>OMOT01037578.1:1525-12886 GCA_900312575.1 Acanthochaenus luetkenii
CTCCCTTCCCACCCAACCTCTCTCTCCCTCTCTCTCTCTCGCTCTCTCTCTCTCTCTCTCTCTCTCTCAGTGGCTGGCTTCTGATGTAAGAACTGTATCGACCTTTACCTTCCACCTCTTGACCTTTCACTTGCTCTGACCTAGCCGACCCCTCGTATCTCTCTTCCACAGTGGACACACGTGTAGCTAATTGAGTTGGAAATCCCACGTCATCATTTTGGTCAGAGGCTTGGCGCACGTTGATCTTCAAAGTTTGGCTGAAGTGAAAATATTTGGTGCTCAATTTGATTTCCACCCCCAGATACTGTTAGATATCAGTCTGTGTGAACGTGCTTCAATCAAAGGTGAGTGTATATCATATAAATACAGCCATTTGGGGCATGTCTATGATCATGGCTGAGCCCCAGCCGCAGGGTCTTTCACTGGTCCCTTCCTCAGGCGTCCTGAGGTCTGCTGCTGACTGATCCTCTGCTGTCGTCCAAGAGGAAGGGGCTGGGAAAATATGGCAGCCATGTCCACCTGCCGATGGATCTGCAGGAGAAACATCAGAAGACCTCCCAAATGGCCCAACACATGTTGAGAAGCACAGCAATAAAGCGGGGACAGATGCAGTGGCGTGTCGTGACTTTTCCGCTAGGTGGGGCTGCTTTGGATCCAGCACGTCAGATGATCATTTTTCACACAGCAGACATAGAGTCTAGTCCCCTGGGATTCATCAATCGTTTTTGGTTATAAGAAACATACTAGTCTACTTCCAAACTTCTAATATCTTTCAGCAATAAAAACGAACAGTATATATTTAACAGAACTCGTATATTTTTCCGTTTGCATGTCATTGTCTGACACTATATTTCATTAACATGCATGCATTGAATTAGACAAATTAAAATGACAGGTTATTAGTGCATTTTTACATTTGAAACGGTTGAATAACTGTTTATTTCAGCCACAACTAATCAAGTTTCACAAAGCAATCAAATTTCCATAAACATTCGCAGCCATATAAATCTCATTCAATTAATAACGCAAAAGTGGGAAAGTTGCCAACAAATAGACGTAAATATTCACACCAGTACACTGAAAGTGTCCCACATAAAGTAATTCATGAGAAAAAAAACTAACGCTATACAGTATTTACTTACGGTCTCGTAACCTAGGCTTAACGTTACAGTACTACATGTTAAGCGATAAGCATTTGGAAAATATCAAAATACATTTCACCGGTCCCTTCTGATTGTTCCAAGTGCATGTAGGGAGCTACTCACTTATAGTTGGATTTGTTCCGTCGTTCTTTCAATGATGCGGATCTGGCCACGTAATCCAAGTTCATATGTTCCACAAACAGTCAATAATACTTGAAAGTATATAGCTCCTGTCCATCTCTTCATTTTGCTTAGCAATGACAAACCTGTAGCTAAGTTGGCTAGCAATGTTAGCTCTCCTCAAACATGGCTAGTTTCATGGCTTTATCCATATGAGCCTTGTTGTCTTCATTTTGGCTCACTCCAGTTTCAGTCCAAGCACAAAACAACACACTTGATACAACCACAGAGCCATGGCTTCCTCGCATACCAGTTGATACAACTTGATAGCAAAGTTCCTGATGATTCCTGTCTGATTCTCCACGATCACCAGAAGGCTGTTGATGTTCTCATGCTGACCTGGACCCAACTGCTTCACAAGAAGCTTGTCAGACAAACTTCTCTGTTCAAATGGTTTTTCAAACACAGAATCAACCGTTAGTTGAGCAGGTTGTTCCTCTGGCACAGTAGCATTGTTACATTAGCCACTAACAGCTAGCTAACTTTACTCTCCCACTTCCTGCTCCTCCACTAACAACTAACAGCATCAACCAAATCGGGCGAATGTCTCTATGCCCTGGAATACGTTTTCAGCGCGAGCTGTCAACCAATCCAGTGTGGGATGGTGTGGCTGCATTAACCTCAGCAAGCAGTATTTTTTCATCAGTCATCCCACTTTTCTATTAGAATATATCATTTATGTGAAATTCTATATACATACACAGTGCCACAATTTTAAAATGTGTTTATTAGAATAGTTATTTTCCAATTGGGACTGCAGGTGGGGCGGCGCCCTAGCGCCCCTAGTGGACGACACGCCACTGCTTCTAACTGTGAATGCTACTTATTCCTATTGAAGGCTTAGCTGATGAAGACTGTGATATACGGTTGATTTGACTACTGTTGACCAAATGTACTTGCTAAATGCTGTCATACCTCAAATACCTCACACACAGAGAGAGAGAGAGAGAGAGAGAGAGCTGGTGATCAGCTGGAGGCCGGTCTGTCCAATAGAATGAATGGACTGTAAATAGGAGCCAATCAGATCCGTGCTGCTCGGTATAAAAGCAGCAAAGCCTCTTAATTCTGAAGCAGCAGCTCAGTCCGTCTGTCCGAATTCAGGAGCGTCGTTTCCCCAAAAGAGCGTCGAAGGTAAGACGGATAAATATGTTTCATTTCATTTGTCAGTTAAACCTCACAGGTCGGTCTGCTGCTGTTGATGCCGTCATCGTGACGCGTGACGCGTCAGGGTTCACAGATGATCTGATGTTGGCAGGATGAACAAAGGAAAGGCTCATTATTTCATCCCGGTGGACTGGATGTTGACCGGCTGGTTTGGTGCAGAGCGCCCGTCTGTCTGTGCCTGTCTGCCTGCCTGTCTGTCTGCCTGTCTGTCTGCCTCTCTCTGTCTGTCTGCCTGCCTGCATCCACAACGACCTTCAGTCCGTCCTGTCTGGTCGGAAGGTGCTGCGCAGACATTCTGCTGCATGTGACACGAAGGGTTCGAATCCTCGCATGCAGGATCACTGTCACCGCGCTGCGTAATGAGGCTTTGTGCCGCTTTATCCCCTGAGGATTTCTGACATGTTCAGCCGTGTCGGGTCAGGCCGTGCCGTGCCGTGCCGTGCCGACAGGCTCACCTGTTCCTCCATTACATTAAAGCGTCATATACTAATGATATATATTCATATACTGTTCCCAGGTCAGTTCGTCATCATGCCTTTTGGAAACACCCACAACCAGCTGAAGATGAACTTCTCTTCAGATCAGGAGTTTCCTGACCTCAGCAAGCACAACAACCACATGGCCAAGATCCTGACCCCTGACCTGTACGCCAGCCTGCGGGACAAGGAGACCCCGAGCGGCTTCACCCTGGATGACGTCATCCAGACCGGGGTGGATAACCCAGGTACCTCCCCTTTAGTCAGAGGTGACCTTGCTGGCAGCGGACGCTGGATTGGTGGAATTGTAGTTTCAGGTTGATTAACCAATCGGAGAGCTGAAGCGCTGCATCATCAACATGATGCTGAATCAGACAGATTATATCCGCTGTTTTCTGAGCTGTTGCCCAACCAGAATAAACTGGATCGGGTCCTTGGATCAGATAACTGGGCTCCTTATGAACTAAACACTCAACTCAAGTAACAGCCTGTCTCAAATTATTACTGTTTCAGATCAATCAATGTAGTAAGATTGATTTCTGTATGATGACCACTTCCTAACCCAGGCCACCCCTTCATCATGACGGTGGGCTGCGTGGCCGGAGACGAGGAGACCTACGAAGTGTTCAAAGACCTGCTGGACCCGGTGATCGAAGATCGTCATGGAGGATACAAACCTTCTGACAAACACAAGACCGACCTGAACCCTGAGAACCTGCAGGTGGACACACACACACACACACACACACAACTGAACCCTGAGAACCTGCAGGTGGAACACACACACACACAACTGAGCCTGCAGGTGGAACACACACACACACACAACTGAACCCTGAGAACCTGCAGGTGGAACACACACACACACACACAACTGAACCCTGAGAACCTGCAGGTGGAACACACACACACACACACCTGAGCCTGCAGGTGGAACACACACACACCTGAGCCTGCAGGTGGAACACACACACACACACACACAACTGAGCCTGCAGGTGGAACACACACACACACACACAACTGAACCCTGAGAACCTGCAGGTGGGACACACACACACACACACACAACTGAACCCTGAGAACCTGCAGGTGGGAGTGCACACACCCCTAATGGTTACTGTAACATATTGTATCCTCTTTAACACTGAACTGTTGTTTGTTTCCAAGTGTCCATGTCATTGAAACGTCCCCTTTCCTTCCTGTGATGAAGCCTAACTGCAGCCAACAGACATGTCTGTTTCCCGTCTGCAGGGTGGAGACGACCTGGACCCGGACTATGTGCTGAGCTCCAGAGTCCGGACAGGAAGGAGTATCCGTGGTTTCTGCCTGCCGCCGCACTGCAGCCGCGGGGAGCGACGCGCCATCGAAAACCTCTCCCTCGAAAGTACGTCACTCCTCCCTCCTTTCCCTGTCTGCTCCTGCTGCAGTGGTCGGACGGCTCCCCCTGTCTGCAGAAAGTGGTAATACAGTTAAATACTGTCAGTCTGCAGGTTTTCAGGCCAAGCAGACAAACTAGTTCCTCCTGTCTGGATGAAGGTGAACAGCGAATCTTGTACTTTATTTAGTTGACGATTTAGTCACATAAAGCTCTGAACGAAGAGGGTCAGGACCGTCACCTCAGATAGTAACTTGAGTCATGATGAGATCAAATGACTTTCACCTGGTTGGCATCTTTTCCATGTAACATACAACATTTTAACACAAAAGACATTTAGTTTGTCATTTTTATACATTATCCCTTAACAGGCTTTAGTTGTTACTTCATGCTGTTCCAGCAGGTGACATGACGACCAATACAACAATAAAATATGTGGCCTGTCCTCAGGACAGTGTCCTGCCAGATAAACCTCTTGCATAACACACAGCTGGGTAGTGTAGTCCTTGGGGATTGAATTGCAAATGTCCTCTTTGATATTGAAATGTGACTGAACTGGCTCGTCTCTGCTGCCCCCTGCAGCTGGAACAGATTAACTGCAACATGGTGGATATAAACAACCCTTCATTAGTTTCAGTCTCCAAACATTATGAAACACTAACAAGGGTTCAGGATTATTATTATTCTATATTATAACTTGGTGTCTTGTCAGGATGGAAAAGCCTCAAACAGTATTCAGACCATCATGGGACTCAAACACTGAAACCAGGATGATTATAAAACGGTGGAATCTGATCAAAATATCTCATTGGACTCAGTTAAGGTCTTCCTATAGACAAGTGTAGTATTGAGACGCCAAATCTGTATCATATCACATTGATTTTTAAAAGGACGGCAGTCCCATGTTGGTCTCACCCTGCTACCAGTATCTGACCTTGATCTCCTTCCTATTGGTTGCTTGTAATGTTGATGAGGTAAATGTCTACAGTATAACTAACATGGCGGCCGGGTCCTGCAGGTCTTGACGTGTTGGACGGAGATCTGAAGGGAACCTACTACGCTCTGAAGAACATGACGGACGAGGAGCAGCAGCAGCTGATTGATGACCACTTCCTGTTTGACAAGCCTGTTTCTCCTCTGCTGCTGGCGTCCGGCATGGCCCGCGACTGGCCCGACGGCCGTGGCATCTGGTCAGTCCAATAATAAAAGGGAGGTGGGGGTCTGTCATCTGACCTCCTTCCTATTGGTGGTTTGAAATGTTGGTGATCTACTGTTTCAGTAGACTCTCTCTGAATCAGAGATAAATAACTAGACTGGAAATGTAAAGGCAGTATTGACTACTAACAGCTTCCATTACCAGACTGGGGAGGGTGGGGGGACTTCCTGTTAGTCTGACCTGAGTTTAGATTAGATTGCACTTTATTGATCCCCGAGGGGAAATTCAGGTGTTACAGCAGCAATTGGCAGAACAATGCCAGAAATGGGGAAGGCAATACAAATAAAAAACACGGGTAATACTAATAATGGGCACTTGTAAATAATGCATTATACAAATGTACAACTGTACTTTACGCGGTAAGAGTTCACTAGAATGTGAAGCTTCTGTGTAATGATATTGATTTATACCGCGTTTCTTTCTTAGAAATCAAATCGGTAGTAACTAATCTGAGTCCAGTGTGCCGCTTCATGTGTTTGCTCGTTCTCTGGAGCTCCTCGGTTCCCCTCCGTCCCGTCCCTCTGTGCCCGGCGGTTCAAGCCCCTGTGCTCCTCCCGCAGGCACAACGACAACAAGACGTTCCTGGTGTGGGTGAACGAGGAGGATCATCTCCGTGTCATCAGCATGCAGAAAGGAGGCAACATGAGGGAGGTCTTCACCCGCTTCTGCACAGGCCTCACCAAGGTCAGACACGTTTCTCCTGACTGTGTTCATTATGTTAACGGGGTTCTTCTCTTTTCACTACTCTGCTGCAACGAGCCAATTTCCCACAGGATCAATAGTTTCCACCATTTGCTCTATTTATATAATGTACTGTATATCCCTTTTTTGTTTTCATGTAATCCAGTGGATTTCCATCCTGTTTCATGAAGGTACAACAGTCTGCAGGTTTTCAGTCCAGGGATTCACTACAGTAGCTTCACTAATGAGTTCCTCCTGTCTGGTTGAAGTAGTTTGAACTGAGCCGCTGTGGAGAACTCTGATATAATTCCTTCCTTCTGACTGAGATGATCTTGATGACTTCCTCTCCCCCCCCACCCCACACACACAGATCGAGGCCTTGTTCAAGGAGCGGGGACATGAGTTCATGTGGAATGAACATCTGGGTTATGTCCTGACCTGCCCGTCCAACCTGGGCACTGGGTTGCGCGGTGGCGTGCATGTCAAACTGCCCAACGTCAGCAAGCACGAGAAGTTCGGAGAAATCCTCAAGAGGTTGAGACTGCAGAAGAGAGGAACCGGTACGTATCCGAGCAACAGCGGCTTTATTCAGAAACTCTCTCTCGAGCAAGTCAACTGCAACTATACATTTCGGTGTGATGACGACAGACATTTCCATCTCTAACTTGACTGACAGATCTGTTATCATTAACATCACAGACATGTGTGTGTTACTTTAAGCACATGCTTAAAGTAATCCCGTCTAAATAAGGCTCAAGTCGACTCTCGTGACACTCACCTTACTGACCCCGCAGGTGGCGTGGACACGGCGGCGGTGGGTGGAGTCTTTGATATTTCCAACGCTGACCGGCTGGGTTTCTCTGAGGTGGAGCTGGTCCAGATGGTGGTGGACGGCGTCAAGCTGCTGGTCGACATGGAGAAACGCCTGGAGGCCGGCCAGGATATCGACGACCTCATGCCTGAGCAGAAGTGAACTGTCACTTTGACCTCTAACCCCCTGCCCTTCACCAGACCCTCCTCCCCGTATATATCAGAAACCAATAATCATAACCACATCCAGGAAGCTCCACCCAACATTAGGGCCACTAAGTTACACTCCTGTCTTCCAACACAATGGATTTTCTATTTCCTGTTCAGAAAGTGTTGGATGGATCTTAACAACTGAAATCAAATAAAATCTCTCTGGTCCAAAGAGCCTGTTTGGTCGTCATTTAGCTTCAGAGCTGCTGGGTTCTGTCTCTCATGGAAAGACCAGACTAAATGGAGGATTTGTTTTTCTTTAGTGATTATGACTTCTACTGCATCAGAACAAAATAAGTCATTTATTTGGGATTATTCTGAAATCTATGTAAAGTACTTCTCTATCAAAATGGAGGAAATGCGAGTAAAAAGAAACCTAGTTGAATATACTTTTAAAAAATCTAATTTGGCCTTTGTTGCAAAGACGTTTTATAACTTCAATACATCACTTTAGGGTCATTGTGCTTCAGCACGATGAAGGCCTGACAACGTGAGTACAAGTGTAAAGAGCTGTAAGGACAATGATATTCATGAGTCCTGTAGAGCAAAGGACAAAAAGATGACGGTGAGGCGCAGAAGATCCAGAGTTCAACTCCTGGGCCCTCGTTTACCAAGCGTGCGTACGCACAGATCTGTGCGTACTCCAGGCCTACGATCACTTCTACGCAAAGTGTGGACTTATATCAAGTTGTACTTCAGAATGTACTTACATTTACACACTGGTCTGACCAGGCGTACGCACAGCATCCAGTGGTAGAACAGGGAAACTGCAAATGGAAAGCATTGACGTGAGCGAATACAACCACCTGCATCAAACAATGTTGACGTCTACGTATTATGTATATTTTTACGTAAGTGTACTTAGAAACAGCCATGTAGCGCTGGTGCGAACATATGTTAAAGATGTGTGACATCTATCTGCTGAAAGCACAGCGGCTTGTCGGTAGATATCACTCGACTAAACATGTTTTGCTTGAGTTATGATTTGGTTCCTATGTTGGAGAGACACACTAACTGCACGGAGGCCATTCCTGTGCTCATCCACGTCCTGTCCACCCTGAGGGGCTTTGTCCACCGGCACGTCCAGCGTGAGATTGGAGATCAATCGATCATTTCCCAACCCTCAGTGAGCAGGATGATGCAGCAGTGTATGGTGCCATCATTCTCCTGACCCCGCCCTACATCCGGTTCCCGGCTTACACTATTCAACAAGCCAACATCAAGCGGGAACTCCACACAATGGATGGATTTCCAAATACAATAGGTACAATAAACAAATTTCATTGTCATGAGAAAGGGGTTTCATTCTGTGAATGTACAGATCATCTGCGATGTTAAACATTGGTGGCCGGGAGGAACGCACAACTCCTTTATCTCTGTAATTGCGTTGGCTGTGTCCTCTTGGTTTCGCAGAACCGCATCAGTCAGCCTTCTTGGATCTCGGTGTACCAAGGGGGTCTGGGGACGTTTCCGGGACAACGGTTTCTTATCTGCGATTCGTTCTCAGCTAAGAGCAGTCTTTAGTCGGCCAGACTGGAGTGAGCCGTGTTCCGAAGGGCTGAATTAGTGAGAAATTATGTGTTCACATCAATTCTACAGACGTCCTCTGATTTAAATACTCATAATACATGTGAAAATATTTGTATCATTAACAATTAAGTTTCACATTTATAGTCGTGATTGTACGAGGCATCTTGACGAAATAAATAAAAGCACTACAGAACACTGCAAATGGCATTGAATAAATAAATAAGCACTAAACTCAGTCGTGTGGATATAGACATAGTGGAATAGAATGGACACATCTACATTCTGTGAATATCCATAACTAAAATATATATGAGTCTACATAATATGGATAGGACCTATCAAGATCCACAAGTAGAGCCTACTCATGTATTTAAAAAGAAAAGATAATTATTCCACATCTTCAGTTTTCTTCAGTCTTGTCTGCCCGTCCATATTTGTCCGAAGAGCTGATCTTTCACAGCAGTTTCCGATTGCTCATCAAATGAGCATGAAAGTCTACCGTACTTGCTTTCCGGTCCACTACGTCACGTGTATCCTTCTCATCCCTGTAGAAACATCAGCTCATAGGGACCGTAGACATGGCTCCCCTTCCAGGTGTAGGAATCCCTCCAATCTGATTCACCCGACTCGCTCCAGCAGTCCTCATCCTATTGCTGGCGGACTCTGGAACCATCTCAGCCTATGCCTTGTCTGAATCCCTCTACTTCCTCGCACTCACAGAGACGTGGATCATACTTGGAAACACGGCAGCCCTCTCTGCTGCTTACTCCTTCTCACAGGCCTCCTCGTTTCACCTAAATGGACCTATACTGTCTTTTCTCTTTCACACCTTTGAATTCCACACCATTTCTGTATCTTTCTGTCAAGCTTAACATTGTAGTGATCTATCTGCCCCTGGTCAGCTTGGTGACTTCCTTGATGAGGTGGATGTCCTTCTCACCTTCTTCCCTGAAGATGGCACTCCACTCATTCTTCTAGGTGACGTTAACATCCAACCAGAGAAACTACAATCTTTAGCCTTTCTTAACTTTTTCTCATCTTTCGACCTCTCTCTCTCTCAATCTCCTCCGACTCACAAGGTAGGGAACCTGCTTGACCTCATCTTCACCAGAACCTGCTGCACCTCCAACCTTACCGTCACCTCTCCCTGTATCCAACCACCACTTTGTGTCCTTCCCATCTCACCCCCCCCTCCCATTCAGCATCCACTCACACCATTACCACCCGACGCAACCTAAAAACCCTCTCACCTACCTTGCTCTCTTCTGCTATTCTTTCCTCGGCTGAGCAGTGTTTTTATTACAAGGACAGTGCGCATTAATGAACATTGCTGTAAATGTGCCAGTATTTAGCCAAAGGCAAATTTCCTACTGTTGTGCTATATAATGTCACACACTAATTACATACAATACAACATTACACAGCAATTACAGATAAGATAGCATTATACAGCCCACCAAACCTTACATCATGACACATTACAAAATACTGAAACAGATACACAAGACATGTACAACCAGGGGATGCAATACGGGTACAAATGTGATTTATTTTAAGCCATTGTTTGAGATATGTTTTGAAAGTTGAGTATGAAGGGCATTCCCTTACTGCTGATGGCAAGCTGTTCCATATCTACCACCCTTTACCGACAACACATTTTGCCCAAATGTAGTGCACCTGAAGGGTAACACACAGTCACCTCTAGCGGAAGCCCGGTAATCCGAGGTTAGAATCACTTTGCTTAATGAATTAATTTAATGGGGGAGGCAATGCTTTATATACACAGTATAACGTAAATTATACTTTGTGCAATGGTGGTAAGAAAAGGGTTTCCTATCCAGGACTTTCAGTACTTCTTAATATCATGATTAAATTGGTTTAAGGGTTGAAGCACACGTAAGTGACCAGCTGGTGATACAGTAATCAATATGCAAAAGGATCATGGAATGTAAAAACAAAAGAGCTGCCCTATCTGTCAGGGATGACAGTGTGGGTTTCCTCTCCTGTCCACCGACGACACCTCCTCTTCTCTTCTCTCTAGACTCTGCCAACTCACCACTAAACCCACTCGATCCTTCCCACCTGTCCTCACACTTCGTTTCAAACATACATGCTGTGGACACTCGTGCGTTGAACGAGTGTCCACAGAGCCGGAGCTCAGAAAGGGATTGTCCACACGGAGAAATACCGGAACCAGCGAGTTAATACCAGTTTCTGGCAGGCAAGGTGTTAGTCTCTGGTTAACAGTGTCTCTGAGGGGGTAGTCGTAGTCCGTTCTAGGGTTCGATGTACAGCTCGGGTTGTCATCCAGTCCGGGGGTCAAGGCAGGAGAAGAGTCGTTCAACAGGCAGGGGTCGATACCAAAGGGGGTTTGCAGACAGGCAGGGATCCAGCACACAGCAGGGTTCTCAGTCAGGTCAGTCATACACACTCTTTTCCGTCCTCGCTCGCTGCACGCTGTTCGCTACACTCTTTCTCTTTCTTACTCCTTCCATGTGTCACACACACCTCTCTCTGCCTTCTCTCCCTCTATTTGAAGCCTGCCGCTCTCTTTCCCCATTGGCCCTGCTCGAT
>OMOT01037597.1:1555-12225 GCA_900312575.1 Acanthochaenus luetkenii
GTGTGCGTGAGCGCTCGTGCCAAAACCTGTCAGAGAGAAGGGCTAGGCACAATACTTAATTATTATACTTGATCATAATTTATATAATTCCCACAACTTACATAAAAACAATTTGTGTGTTTAATAAACCCGTCACAAGTGGGTGCAGCCATTAACAATCACTATGTAAGAAAACCTCATTTATCAGAAAGCTTTGCCTTAATTCCCAGACACACTATTAAACGAAACCTTCCGTACCTAAAGGTTGTTCCTTGAAATGATAAGTAATCGAGAAGTATAACCTAATTCCCTGAAAATTACCTTTTACCAACTTAAACATGTGACAACTTGTTACCATCCTACGACAACTACGATGTAGTTACTTGAATTGATGAGTAATTACTTGGTCATTTATCATTCTTGCCATGTTTTTACCTGGTTACTTAGGGTGACTGTAAATAAAATAAAGGTTACCAGCATTTCTATCCAAACTAAACATAACCAACGTTAGACTGACACAGTGCCAACATAAAGCGTAGCAAGTGGTATTTCACTTCATTAACAACTTGGACTTTGGTGCCACTATGCAGCATCTGCCAGTCATTAGAACGACTCTATCTAGGTTAATGCTAATGTAGACAAGATGTGCATCGGTGACAGCGTCGGTGTAAAAGGCCCACGAACATGAACAGGATCTGAGGGGAGTCCGTTTCCTTCCCGATCAGAGAGAGACCTTTAACGAGCCATGTGACAACAAGGAAGTGGAAACCCTACCTGAGGCCCCCGACGAGGTGTTTTAAGAGGGGTTATAAAGATGGCGCGGACATGCTCCAAGATGGGGGAGTGAGGGAGGGAAAGGGCTTGTTTGATGTGGTTGTCAGCGAGATCATTCGCTTAGCTTCAAGATCTCAGGAATAAAGCAACATTGAGAACCATTTTTCAATTGACCCAGGCATCCTATGGCTTCTAGGGAAAACAGGAGATGGCATGAATACAAGTCTACAGTAGTTCACATACATTTACTTTTTCCTTATTGACTGTGTGTGTGTGTGTGTGTGTGTGTGTGTGTGTGTGTGTGTGTGACACTTTATGAATGTCTGATGATGTGTACTACTTTGTACACGCTGGTAAAAGCAGAGCCACTGTCGCCTCTTCCACACCGTAAAACCTCTGATGTCCTTCTCCTCCGCCTCTTATCCACAGCCACACTTTCCATAATGACATTCTCCACGGTGGCCTGTTGTTTACTGCAGACAAATCCCACCACAGACACAGTCATATTTACCCAGGCCACAAGTAGGGTGGCAACGCCCAGCCCAATGGGGTGAAAACAGTTATCCTGCCGTATTTTTACATTGTCATTAATTAGGGTGATGTCATTTTGGGAAAAAGTGTGACAAAAAACCCAATTACCTTTTCTTTCCAATGAAAAAGATACACACTTACACAAAAGGCACACAGCCAACTCGCCGAGAAAAGCCACTGAAGGAGGCTCAGTCTTCTCCAGGGCTGCCCGGCCTTTGTTGTCAGGGATCTGTTTGGTCTGTAGCTGAGGGCTTCCAAGAGGGTCAGTGCACTCCGCCGCCCCCTGCAGCTTTGGCTGTTTAATTGTACCCATTAGCTCTCAGATGCCTCAGCAGCAATGGGACGACGTTGTGGGACTAGCTTGTGGATTAAAATGCCTATGTCTGCATGTTGTTCTGGTGGCTGGGTTCACCACATGGTGTCACGGTGTGTCCCCTTTACACGACAGACATAGAAAGGCATCATTATGTCGCCGCCATTTCCTTCCCGAGATCGTCTCTCTAGCATAGAAGAAAAATACATTTTCTCAAGGCCAGTGACAAAATAGAAAGCCTGAAGTTCAAGCGACGAAATAGCCCGAGTTTGTTAAAGAATGATCCTGAATGGATAAACGAGTGTACAAAAAAGAGCATGTGACAAGGCAATGAAATGCAGAGCAATCTAGAGCGGAGGAGTAATTGATTTCAGATTACAAACAGATAAAGGTGAATGGCCCCTGCTCATTATGGGGTCAGTTATCCACAAGTCATTGGTGTAACAGAGTCCATTTAAGAGGCCGTAAACCTTGGCCGGCTGATCAGCCGTCCTTTCATCCAATAATTACTGTTCTCCTGCCTCAGTGGCCTCTCTGTGACTCAGACACAGGAAGTCAAACTCAGTGGGAGACCTGGAACCTTTTGCCATATCTAAGGGTGTGTGTGTGTGTGTGTGTGTGTGTATCTGTCTATGTGTTTGACTTTATCCAGTCTCCTTGTCTGTGTCTCTGTCAATGCCTGCCTTTGCCTGCATGATGTGTTACTACCTATAAGACCTGTTTGTTAAAGTGGCAAGGACGTAGTAAAGGTTGTTCTGCTTTGATCTCTCCAGTGAGCGTCATGTCCACCACTCCAATAAGTGTCATCATCAATCTCAAGTTACATATCTAAATCAGTATACTGCTTTTCGAAAAGCCACCAATGACAGTAAATAACAGTATCGGAATCTCTTTTTGAGAAGGTTTCTTAAATCATGCAATGCAAGGAATGATGTAGTGGAATTGTTCAAATGTTGATGCGATGAGAAACTGAATAGTGCACAAAGAGGGATGTTACATTGATCTGTTTTTTTCTTTTGGAAACCATCAAATTTCATCAGTCCAACGGAAAAGGCCAAACCAATTTACCCAGCAATCTTATAAAAGTATGGGGACAGACATTGGGGGAACTTCTTGGCATGTGGAAAATATGTAATACCGTAAGAGCTGTATAAAGAGTCAGAATGAAATGTTTCTTAGAATGTTATTAACTTAGAGTTGCCATTACCTATATCTGGCCTAATTAATTTGAGTCCTCCACCTCTGGGTTTGATGCATTTTTTCCAAACTAATATTGCATTTCAAAACTGTATATGACTAGAATTACTCCAACAGTTGTGTTTTTTGATAATTCTATGGACAAGTGTGTTATCCAAGTTAGCAGTGCAAATACACCAACTCCAACATATACTGTACATTCTCATAACTAACTCATTAGTGTCAAGTTTCTCCTCTGCAGTGCAGAGCAGTCTCTCTCTGGAGAACACAGGTAGCTTTGATGTTGAACGTGATCCCTGTGTGGGAAAAATACAAATTACCCAACAGATCAAATTCTCTGTCCACATGGACGTGTGATTAAGTGCTTTTGTAACCTTCTCAAAGGTAGAATATAAAAGTGTATTATAATAATAAAAGTGTATTATTATAATACACTTTTATACACATGTGCAATTTGCAACAAACTTGTTTAGTGTTAATGTGCTCTATCAATAAAGTTGACTTGACACTAAATCTGATATCAACAATTATGTACATGCACTAAAATCCAGGTATGAGTTTGTTACGTTACCTATGAAATTAACGTATGGCTAGTTCAGCTGAAAATCACAGCTATATTATATTCTTACCGTCAAAACTAAAACATAACTGCACAATACTTTGTTCTGGCTTGCAAAGTATACAAATAACCAATCACTAACAAAACAGGGAGAAGGCATATTCCTGCTCGTCAACTATTCTTGCTCTGTAGTTAGGTAGGGTCCCATATGTGTGATCAACTACCAATATTCAGGAACACATTAATACAAATATTAAATAATAATATGACTCTACTTAATAATGTCCTTGGAAAACAAGAATACATGAATGAGGCTATTCAGTCCTTATATTAATAATAATATCTGCTGGATTGACACGGCACAGAGCTTTGTCTCATAGGCTCAGTTGCATAAAAGCCACTTCAAGAGAATGCAGGCAGCACACTGATGAAAACGTGAATTGTTTGTGGATATATAACCTTGTTGGCCTGCATATTGCATCATCATTCAGAGCCTCCAATATACAACAGTATTTGCACTACCAGTCACACTCGGTTCAGTAGTTAGTATCCCAGCGGCCAGTCAGAGTGATGGATAACGTGCGACTCCTCTTCTAGTCCACTTCCCCAGAAAACATGATCTGGTCAATCACTGTTCAGTAGAGAAAAAATCTATCTGCAATAGAGATATCAGACAACTTTGTCACATACTGTAGTTCAATTTGTGGGGCTGGATGAAAAAAAGAGCTTTTCACTTCCCCATAATATCAAACTAATAATACTTATATAACGATCACTGGCCAGTTCTTTTGTGGTACATTGGCGTGATACAGTTATGTCCCATTGGACTAAATCTATAACACCTGGCAGTGTAATGCAGGACAGCCAGGTCACATGTGCTCTGTGCATTTGCCCCAAGTTACCCCAGTCAGGCACTGTGCCGTGTATGTGTCTATATTTCTGGATCCTGTTTGCCAATCGTTCTGTTTTGAAAATGGGTGGAATAATGTCATTTAAGTAGAAATGACATATGATGAAGTTATTACATATTTTAACTTGTTGCTGAATTTAAAAAAACGACATTGCTAACAACCATGAGGCGGATGTTGTATTATCGTCCTGACAGTCTATATTATCTTCACATCACAATGCCATGAAATGCTGGAATGCTAAGCCAAGTATGGCTAGCGATTTCTTTCTTTTCATCACAGTATCAAAACCCATTAGAATCCACCTCAACAAATAAAGAAAGGTATAATAGAGGAACCCCTGAAAGCAGATATCATTATTAATATCATTTTCTCATTAATTACATTTTGGATTTAAGAAAAGAAAAGTTATGTCACACTTGAGAGGACTATATGTAAGTGCATGTGCATATTTGTGTTTACAGTATGTGTGTGTGAGAGCCTGTATCTGTTTGTGTCTGCGTGTGTGTGTGTGTGAGTGTGTGTGTGAGTGTGTCTCCTTGTGCATGTATGTGCTCTCCCTTGATGTACTCTTGGTGGTAACTCAAGCCCTCGCATTCTGGCTGTCTAATAAGCAGGAGGTAGGCAGGAGGTAAGCTTTCACCACTGAAACTCAAGAATCTAAGTTTCAAAGATAGAGATCGACTGATGTAGCCATGAATATTGTAAGCAACCAGTTTGCCACTGCCCGAAAACATGAGCATACCAGGATAACAACTGGTTATATTTATTTTCTAATGGCATGTATAACAACCCAGATCACCTAATTAATTTGTGTTAACACTCGATGAGACTTCAAGTTCAGTAAAGATAACAGCAGGATAACTCTCCCAACAATACTTATGTTAGATGTTGGAACTATTTATTTAAGTATGTTAGGTTTGTACATTTTGTTCTATTATTATTGAGTAATTACGATACATTCCATGGGCTAATACACTGGAATAAGGCCATTGGAAAGTAAAGTATTACCCATTCAGTCAGACAAGGTCACTGGCCCTGGAATACCAGCTTGGACCCCTGTTGTGCGTAAAGCCAGTGTGTGATTCAGCGCTGTACGCTCCGGCACAGACCTCCGGGTCATAGTCTCCTCTCACCACCTCAGGTAGTGGAGACAGTGCAGACTCTCAGAAACAGTCCCCTTGAAGGAGTCCCACTGTTTAATAGGAATATATTGACATCCAGATCAATCTTCATCAGTGACTCATGTTTTCCTGCTCTGATGTAAGACTGCTTAAAGGGACGCTTTACCCTGAATCGATGTTACCTCCATTTTGTGAAACATTCCACCCCTCCCTGAGTCTTTTGTGCATATCGCTGTTTCCGAGACGTTGACATAGAATGTTGTCCGTAAAAGACAAAGTCTTCCCCCTATGACGCAAGTAGGGAAAATACTGGCCTCCGGTTCCCATAGAGCGTCACGCTTCAGCTCTTATGAAAGTAGGCAGGGTAAACGTCTTATTCCGCCTGGTCCCTCCAGATCCCTCCCATCGAAGTTGACGTGACGATGGCAGATGGAGAAGACTTTGTGTTAGACTTTTCTTTTTTTTATCAAAATGCACACCAGAACAGTTGTTGGAGAGACAGAGAGCAAGACAAGCAAGAGAGAGAGAAAGAGAGATAGAGGCGATGCCACCGCCGCCGCCGTCGCTACAGGCTGGGAACGTTAGGTGGTGAACTTGCGGGTCATGCCAGGAGATAAGAGGATTTGCTGCCAGGAATGGGGGGACTGGTCAGTGGCTAAGTGTTGGCCGGTCCGGACTCCTGCATCACCAGCACCACAGCCTCAAAGCTTTTTTGGACACATGTCCTAAAAACATTTTTCCTGTTGCCGAAGCCTAAATGGAAGAAGCAACCCAAACCACAGGGACCGGGAGGGCAACTTTCAGAGAAGTAAGTAACTTAACGCTAGATAGCTAACGCGTTTTTAGCCTCTCAACCAAAACATATCCCTTTCCAAAGGGAGGTGGGGACGGTGCATCTTGGGAGTTACTGGAGCTATTGACTTGATTTGGCAGAGCTGGGATCAAAACGTCAACAAAAAATCCATGGATTACATTTTACGGGACGCAATATGCTATTTTAATCCAAATATAACTGGTTTGATTTAGGGTAAAGCATTCCTTTAAGAAAGCACATCTGTGCCTAAAGCATGTTAAAAACATGTCAACGTCAAGAGAAGAGAGGATGCAGAAATGGGTATTTGGTAGGTATTTTGTCAAATGAATGTCAAAGACGATCTTAGACTGTCTTAAAATATTGATGGTCAAGCCCATTTTGAACTTTAAAAATGACTGTAGCAGTAAAGGTCACACCAATGGTTCTGCTGTTAAAATGTTTCATCAAAACAGCAGCAAGACAACACAATATGCTGCATGAATAATTAAAGAACTGCAACAGCATTTTTTTGGGGTCCTGTTAAATGCCAAGGGCAGAGGGATTCAAGCTAATGCGGAAAAACAAAGGATTTGTTGTTTGTGTATAGTTATTGATTTAATGTACTTCCTAATTAAAACTGCTTTTCTTCAGCTCGAGTTCAGACAGTAGCCCTCTCTTCCCATGAATATTAACCAACCTGTGAACTTTGTTGGGGCTGGAATAGTGATACCCTAATAAAATGTTCATTTGTCTCCCGTTTCATAATATGTTATAATAAAATAAATCAGCTCAATGTATTAATTTACAATTCTCTCATTCATTCATTGCCATGCTGATGAGATTGCCGTACTGATGAGATGGTAAATGGTTTGGATTACAATAATCATACCATTTCATCCACTGAATGAGTACAGTCATTGTTTATGGTTCAGACAGATGACGCTGGAGTATGTGTGTGTGTGTGTGTGTGTATCTTCATAATGGGCTGAGCGAGTAAGGGCAGGCAGACGGCATGTTGATGCCAAGCCCACACGTGCTGCGCCCCACGCACACTTTAGTGACCTTTCACCTCCATCCGACTCCCATTCTTGACATTCCACCCATGGCTCAGAGCGGCTTGGCCTGACTGCCTGGGACACCAACTTGATCCATTATAGCGACGATAACAATACACTGTCACTGAGAATCTACTAATCTTAGGATACCTTGTGCATCTCAAAAACATCTGAATTCCAATGAGCAACAGCATGTGAAAACAGAACTTCTCCTCATCAGACTAAAAAGTCAAAGCATTATATTATCTGTGTAATATGTATTTTTTTTTACATTTGTGTCATTTGTATGTGCGTGTTTCTGGGTGAACACATGTATGTATTATTTCTTTGTCTCTTTCTGTCTGTCCGTCTGTCCATCTGTGTGTGTGTCCTGAGTGATTGAGTGTATGTGAAAATGTTTATGCCTGATTGGGTATTAAAATCATCTCTTCATAATCACCAGTTTGAGTTAATTCTCTGTGTTGAATGTGAATGTCCACATCTAATCAGTCCTAGATAAGCGGAGACAGCAATTAGGCTAACAGGGCAGGTAACAAATGGAAACATCGCATCACCACAGATAAGTAATTTAGAGCCTTATCTAAACATGGCTCCATATCGTCACATTGTGTGGTTCATACCTCAGGACCGGGTGTTATAACAGCACTACACACATGCTGGAAGTGCAGACACGTGTATGTATTCTTTCTTTGTCTCTTTCTGTCTGTCCATCTGTGTGTGTGTCCTGATCTTTGATATCAGCGCTGCGATAATTTGGAGCCAGTGTTCAGGAACAACTGCAGTCTGAACTATCCTAATCCTAGACTAGTTCTCTTCTGTTCTGTTGGATGCTATGATCTGTTTATTTTGTGCCGTTCCATGCCGTTCTGCTTTGGAGGTCATGGAGATTTAAGGACTTTGAACACGCTGCTCTGTGACTGGCCTAGTTTTATTGAAGTTTTCCATTGTAGACAAAAAAGGAGCAGTTTTAGGAATAAGTATCTGAAATTTATGTTGGCTTCGTTTCAGAACTAGGCCAAAGGATGGAAAACGGCAAAGCATAACAGAGCGTTCCTCAGGTAGTTGAAGTTGTAGGGCCATTAATGAATAACATTTCTGGGTGGATAAACATAGAGCGCAAAATAAATATGGCAACGGGTAACAAATTGGCTCCTGTCATTTTCTGTAAATTATTACGAAAACCTGCTATCCAGCACTTGCAGAATTCCCTCAGTATATTCACAGCACAGAGAACTGGAGCAAACAGAAGTTTGGTGTTCCCGATATAAGACAACAGTCCGTATTACAGACAATACTTAAGAACAGCAGCTACCTAGAAATAGCAGTGAAAAATAACTCCTCTCCCTGCACATGTGTCTGGCCAATGGGAGCTTTGACCTTCAGAGCCTTCCACTGCAGAGGTGGTCTGTGTTTGGCTGAGCTGGCCTTGCTGGGGAATCAGCCAGACGATGAACAGTATTAAGACAATAAATAAAGAAATTTCAAGTGCAGTATTCCCTGGGAAAATAGACTGTAGTTTGTGTGGAATGGATATGGGTGCAGGTTGTGGTGACTTGTGTATTTCCTGTGCAAACAAAGAATAGGATTTCTGGATGTGATGTGTTCACATGCAAAACATTCCACCTGAAGCTCAGTTACAAATGCATTAGTCTACAGTAGTTTATGCTCACTATACAATTGTAATGTGTAGTGTTAGAAATGCAAAATCATGTATGATCATTCTAAGTATAGAGTATAATGCAACAGCAATCTGAACCACACATTATTCTTACTGTAATACAAAAATACTTTTTTCCCAGTGGGTGGTATTAGCCGCAGTAGCCACTGCATAGAGTTCAATTGCATCGGTTGTCTCATTGGCATGCTGATAGTGACTGAATTCATAAAACGTAAAAAACCCTAAGATCAACCCTAGTTATGAAGAGGCTGCCGTCAAATCTACTTTATCTTTATCAAATCTACAAGTTGATGCTTTTGGAGGGGGAAAAGTTGAACTGATAAGATAACAACCACTCTAATATCTACTGCAACGATCTTCTGAAAGAACACCAAACTCAACTCAAACAGAGGAGCTGAAGGAAGTGAAGAACCACTTCATGCCTTAATCAGATAGCGGCAGCACACATCAAAAGTAACCACAATTTGTGTTAGGTACTTTAAGGGCTAATTAGCATCAACGTGGGATCCAATGCTCTCAGTGACAGATACTGTATACTGTGTTGCTGTGACTACCACTATAGCTATTCATCTTGATTTTGCACCATTGTCTTCCAATTAAGAAGCTCCTCGTAGCACTGTATGACACATCATTTGTAAAATGCACAAGTCTAGAGGGAGAACAGTGGTCCGCTTATGTTACAGCTTCTTAGACTACAGTGTCTCCACCCCGAGAGACTCCCTCCTCGTATCCCACTTCCTCAACCAGCTTTTCATCAATTCATATTGAAACTAAACTTGTCCTGAACCGTTGCTCTGAAACGCCGCTAACTCTCAAGGACTCGGCTCAGCTGTTCAAGTGATTAAAATAGCCCCCGGTCAGCCGACTGTGTGAAATCCAAGTCAATTGAGTTGCCCTGATTTAGTACGGTGGCTGTTTGGTTTTCTTTGCTGAATTGTATACATATACTCCTTGTTCTATCGCTTGTGATCTGCACTCAGTCGTCCTCGGCTCTGTGTTATTCAATCCTAGCTACACTAATCCCTGGCTTCAACTCCTCCTGTCCTAAAATAGAGGCACAAGAGTAATCGATGACAACAGACGCTAGTTTGTCTTCATCCCAGTGGTCGAACTCTATCTAAGATGCAATTTGATTAATAAAACATGAGCTTTTCATTGAAGTGGCTTGCTGGAATTAGTTCATTATTTATACCTTCTCTTCCAGATCTCCACATCTCTGGGGTTTTGTTTAGTAACGGGGATCCCAGGTCTGTCTGGCTGCTTCTTTGTTCCGTCTACACATTGATACCCAGTGAGACAGGCTGCCTGGTTACAGTAACTTTAGAGATGGCCTTATTGTCTGCATTACTCTCATTGCCAGCTATTCATTGGACTAGTTGTCTGCGTTGGCTTCAGTGTAAGCAAGCACACAACACTTTACTCTATCAGACGTGTGCAGTCAAACATAGTCAAAACAGCCCAGCTCATTTGAATCGGAGTCAGGTGTTGTGGCTGCAAGATGCATCTGCTCTTTCGCCCCTAGGAAGTTGTTGTCTCAGTCACACAGCATTATGAACGAGAGTGACTAAATCTGTTTTGTGATTTAAATTATGTGATATTGTGCAGAATGCACACACACACACACACACACACACACACACACACACACACACACACACACACACACACACACACACACACACACACACACACACACACACACACACACACACACACACACACAACTTTCGCACATTAGCTCATTTGATTGTAAAAGCAG
>OMOT01037672.1:14502-31039 GCA_900312575.1 Acanthochaenus luetkenii
CAAGGATCATATCACTATAAAGTCACTATTGATTACCACAAGGATCAGATCACTATAAAGTCACTATTGATTACCACAAGGATCAGATCACTATAAAGTCACTATTGAGTACCACAAGGATCAGATCACTATAAAGTCACTATTGATTACCACAAGGATCAGATCACTATAAAGTCACTATTGAGTACCACAAGGATCAGATCACTATAAAGTCACTATTGAGTACCACAAGGATCAGATCACTATAAAGTCACTATTGAGTACCACAAGGATCAGATCACTATAAAGTCACTATTGAGTACCACAGACATAAGAACGTGTACAATAAGAATATTGGAGATTCTTTGTCATTCCTTGCAGTAATTCTTGCACACTTTCACGACACAACGTACCTTTCTTCTCGCCGCTGAGGACGTCTCCCCTGAAACAGGCTGAAAGCGACTCTGCACAAGTCTATCGACCGAAGCCCGAAGTCAAAGTGGCAAATTTCAGTCAAGCACTCGCCCAAAGTTGCATTGGACCTGCCCACTTTTACGATGACTTCACCGATGGCCCGGGACCTGGAAATAGCGGATTTCGAGAGGTGATCGCTACTTGGAGGGACAAACTGGTGCTGCCTTCACGGACTGTCGGAAACATTGGAAATTCGATCTCTGGTCACATGAACGACCAGTGCTGCAGTGGTAAATACCGTAAAAAGGTGGGTAAACGTTGACCTCCAGTCGATGACCACCATAAGGCAAACCACCACCAATACAAACAAAGCTCAATTATATTTTCGCTAAAAACACAAATTAATTTTTACATACATACTTTACATAACTTACATAATTTAGATCAGCTTAATGCGAAATACTACGATGTATACTATGAATTAGGTCAAAAATATATCAGCCTAAAACAGTGGATAACGTGGCAAACTAAATGTAGGTGGGTGTACCCTCCACTATATCCCTGTACCACACGATGAAGTGGTTTGACTGGGGAAGTCGGGGTTTTTGCTGCCTTTTATGCTGCGCTCCTCGTAAGCTCCCTGAAGCCAGACGTGACTTCAGAAACTGGAAATATCATTTGTCTTTTTGTGTGTGTGTGGCTTTTTCTTCTTCTTCCATTTTATAAATGAAGAAGCACAGAGCTACTATGTGCCCCATAACAGAATGAAGAGAACATGTGCAACAGGCATGTTGTTAATTGATGATTTAATTAATTTCTTTTACACAATTATGTGACAACTAAAATGCACCAAAGAATATGATCGGAAATATTAAAGATGATAAAGAAATCCATCACTTTTACTATCAATTGTTCACACAGCTTCCATGCTCTCCATCCCTAAATGTCACGTCTCCACAACGTTCTCAGTCGTATTTACTATTAACATTAATTGGTCTTGCCTGCTAGTCGCTCATACTGGATGTGGCACTTTTTGGTAGGAAACTTATTGTACAGCAAATCTAGTCCTCAGTTAAACACTTACAAACAGCCTTGGCTAGTATAGTGTTGCATAAGAAGCCTTACAGTGTTTAAACCACTCTCTACTGCAACTGGGTTCACTTTCAACTGGATCGAACTTGCTGCCACCAGGTGTAAAACAGGACAGGACAAATAATGTGGCAAATAAAGGCACATTTTGGCCAACTGTCACGGTTTCAGCTAATGTTTCGCTGCTTACATGAAAATGATTTGCGTTTAGATGTTTCGTTATTTGGCTTATTCGCTTCTCCCCCTCTCCTCCGTTCGTTTACCTCCTGTCCTCTCAACACAAACCAGGCAGCGAGGGTCAATGACTCAGGCTGGTAACTCACTCCAGGGGAACCCTTTGGTTTGCTTTGCTGTGGTTAGGTTTGGCCCTTTGCTCTCCAAGATGGCGTACGCGGTTGTGATGACTCTGGCACCTGTCGTGCCGTGAAGGTGGCAGGTTTCTGGCCAAAGGTGAACGTTTCTGAGAGGTATGGGCAGCATTTGATGCCATGTGTTCCGTGGCTTTTGTTCTCCACCTCTGAATCCTCAGTGTGGATTGTTACTTGGTCATTGCCAGCCTTTTCAACCGTGAGAAGATGATGACACGTCAAGCATTTCTGATCATTAGTGTTGCATGGACTCTCAAGCGTGCATCATACCTGGGGTACGCTATCGATATATAGGACTGTGGTTGTACCGGGCAGCTCCCAATACAGTCACACTGGGAATTGCCATCACGATCAAGCGGAACGGTGGCTCGGCGTCTAGCACCGTGACCGCACTGCTAGGTCCCGGGTTGGACTCCCAGCCCCGGTCCTTTCTGTGTGGAGTTTGCATGTTCTCAGTGTGTTCGCCGGGGTTTACAAATCAATCAAAGTATTATTATTATTGTTATCTATGCTGGGATAGGCTCCAGGTTCTGTGGTTTGGCTGGCCAAATTCAAAGCTGAACCCTGCGGTGCACGCCTCCAATGCAGACTTCCCCCCAGGCTGTACTTCTAGGTGGTGAGACATTGGCAAACAGTTAACTTCAGCGTCGGTGCCCTATATCACCACGATACCTCCAACTCAACTGATCTCCACACCTCTAGCCACTGTTTTCTGCTCCCCCGTGCCATCCAAGGGCCCAATGACAAAGATGGGAGCTTTGGATGCAGTATGTCAGATGGTCTAGGTCACATGTGTGAGCTTAAAGTTGAAAGCCACAGATTGATCGTAAAGACATCCTCCAAGATCCAAGCGAGTGTACTCAAATGAAAAAGTACTTCCTGCTGAACTCTCTGTACACCACCCAGATAAGATGAAAGGCATTCGCATGGCGTTCCAGAAAATCCTGAACAAGAGCCATTTTGACAGACTCTTTTACGTGGACCTCACATGACTTATTAATCAAAGTGTATTTATAACTTTATGGTTATGGAAAACCACTATAAAGAATCCTTTAGTCAAAGAAGGGCAATTAGTTGACAGCTTTATATTTTTAAACATATTTTATGAGCTCATTATACAATCAAATTTAATTAGCAAATTCATACTACTTTATTGTTTATATTTTGCTTTTAATTTAGTCTGTCTACACTAATTCCTTGTAATGACACACACACACACACACACACTACTGTAGTTCTGGATATGATAATCATTAGACTTCACAAGACCCATCCTTTATAAAACTGCAAGTCAAAGTGACAAGGATGTTTTGTCACATATTAATGTCTTCAACACTGAGAAGACGAATGGGAATGATCATAGCCCACTTAATGACTCTTTGAACTAACTGCCCAATTACAGCCTTATTGCATGATGTAAAACCTAATGGTATAATGAGAGAGGTTCCTACATGTGTGGGGAAAGTGAAATACATGTCAAAGTTTTGATGAAACACATTTTTATTCTTTGCACAAAGAAAGCAGTGATTTTAAATATCATCTCAAATAAATATTTACATCCAAAACAGACATAGATATTTCTTACAGCACTGTACCAACAGTGGCTAATACATTCAGAATGTCACTTTCCAGCTTTTTAGGAAACTTGTGATCCAGAGAATGAACGGATACATTGCAAAGAGAAGTTTAAGGATGCAAGCAGTTGTCCTTCATTCACTGTCTCCTTGAAGCAGTGGCTGTGGAAAAGAGTACATAAAGGTTATTTTCATCTCCATGCTTTTCATGTAAAAATAACATCTCATTTACATACATATGAACTGGACTGATATTCTCACCCTGTAAGACCTATCCTCGGGACTAGTCTCCGGTCTCTGCCATTTGTCATTGGACAAAATCTTTAGGACAACCAAGCCAAAGACTACAAGCAAAACTCCTAATGAATTCCCAAACAAAGCCTCAGGTGGAAGTACAGAGTATGGCTGAGTTCCATTGGTGTTTTCATTCCTTTGGAAAAAGAGACATGAAACATTTTTAAATGGACTGAGTTTTTTAAAACAACTTCTTAATGGAACAATTCACGGGAACCAATCAAAACGGCACTCACAGCACAAAAAAGAGTTTCTCGTTGATCCCAGAGATGCAGGCAATGATGCTAAGGGTCAGGATGCTGGCTCCCATCCACACATGGACGGGTTTAAGCAGTTTACGTAGTGAAATGGGGGAGCAGGGCACGAGGAAGCCAGCCATGCCCACCACCCACTGGATGGATAGATAGATACACAGATAGATTGATAACCGAAGTTAGCTAACTGAAGTAAATAACATCTCTGAAGAAAAAATAATGTACGTTGCACTTGATAAATAAAGTGATTCCGTTTCTGTTCCCATGGTAGCATTTAAAATGTTATACCTGTATGGCGAAAAGAGCTACAGTGCTAATTCCAGTCCAGCTGTGCAAGGAGTAGAGGTTGGGAATATGTTTGGCGTTGTGGAAGTCGAACACGGCGCAAAGCCCAATGACTGACAGGACCAGGGCCATCAGCATCACTCCAGCATGCAGCAGCTTCCAGGGAAGCTTATTCTGACCCCAGGTCAGGGGGACGCGGTACAACACAGCTCCTACAGGGGAGGGAGACACCAATAGCAAAGATGCTAAGTTAATTGTTTAACATTTGTTTATCCATCCATTTATACAGTTACACATTTCCACACCTGCTATCCAATACAATTACAATGTTATACTGCTGCTGGCTACGGAACATCTCCATTGGAGTTTGGGGGAGAACAACAGCATCATTTAGAGTTATAGCCCATTTATTACTGTCTATGTCTAGTTTACATTCCCCCAATCATTTTGCAATGCATACTGTATGTATCTATCCATTTTTTGTCATTTTTAAAATACAAATGTTATGGTGTCAAACCTAGCTTTAAATTAACTTCTGTCCCGGCTTTAAAGTTTCTACGGTGACATGTTTTTGAGGGATAATTTCCTGGCGATATCTCCAACGACGCTGTGTACAGACACCACCTGAAATAATGGAAAGGAGAGGGGCAACCTAGACCAATAGCACAAAAACATTATATAAAAGACATTGTTGCTCAAAGGCACCCCTACATACACTCTCCTCTCTCTAGAGTTGAGGGGGAGGAGAGTGTTACACATTTACTTCCATGGGCCACATTTTAACAGCCAATATGGGTATTCAAACCAACAACCATCTGGTCTCAAGTCTCCAACCTTTAAGCTACCACCTTTAGGTTACTGCCGTTTTAAATCCCAGGCACAGGTAATTAGTTACATCGCCTATAATGACTTTACTGGAGCAACATTTTTGACACGTTGATAATTTTCAAATTCTACTTGTGTATTTTTTAACTACTTAGTCCTACTTTCACATGATCATATTTTATTTTTCAACAAAAGAACAGTGACTGGAATCACTGAGATCAGAAACAGTAATTCTGGACGATACCTTGCATTACTGATACTATAAATTATAAAAACAAAGCAACTCTATTATCATGAAGGGACATGTTTCTGCACAATGTCATGACTCAGCTGTTTTCTAGTCTAATAGAAACAATAAATCAACAGTCCACATTGTAGATCCAGTACTGGACCCAATACCAAATTAAATGGATAAGATAGGACTCAGTCTACAGGCTCAAAAGCCTAAGCTAGATTAACTCCTACATTTTCCATTAATTCAGAAGTGAGAAACATAAGGCTCCTGTGGAAAATGTCCTTTAGATAATGGATTCATTTTTCTATTCGATTATTTTCAAGATAAGAAAACATCTGACAAAGTTAGATTTTTGGGTGGTCTATGCCTTTAAGTAGTAGCAAGGCTAATGTTTCAGTCTTCAAAGCAGCCTAATGCTAATTATTCTATCAAATCAGTCTTAGGCGACCTTCAAAACGTTGTGTTGACACAATAGGGACGGGCGGGTCGACACTGTGGCGCCGATACTCACATACGACACATTTGGTATCGGGTTCCTTTTGAAAAGTATCGATTTCAAAGTAATTTTTTATCCAAAATGCGAGGTTGCGTCACTGCAACACCCCTCCACCTCGGCATGCTCAGAGAGACGCTGTGCAGTGGACGGGTCGCTTCAGAGCTCTGTGGGCAGTGGGAGACTTTGGAGGCGGGTTGTAGGCTGCCCACCCAATCAGAAGTTAGAAAGGGTACTGGCGTGTAGTATTATTTGTTATTGTTTGTTGCATCAAAATTCATTAGGACCTGCTATAAACAATCCAGCCCCCCCAATCACTCTTCTCTGGCGCCGCCTCTGTCTGTAATCATAAAACCTTAATGAACTAAATGAACAAAGACTGTAAGAAGGAACAGAGAAATGGAAATGAAACTATGTGTGATCCAATTTGAGGAGCCTCTCACCGTTGCCATACAGTACCACCAGACCTGTGACCATCAGGACAGGGTGCCAGTTGAAATGACGGGCAGTGCCATCCCAGGCAAAACCCCCTCGCCACCAGCTGTTCCAGAAACACACGCATGCCACACAGGCCAGTCCCAGGCACAAGCACAGTAGATAGCACAAGTAGAAGCTGACGATGGACCTCATCCTGAAGAAATTGGCGCACTAAAAAACAATTACAAAAAAGAGCTAAATGAGAATGAATGGAGCGACATAGTGGCCTAGTGGTTAGACAAAGCGTCCCGTAGCTGGAAAATCCCAGGTTCAATCCCCGCAGCAGACAATTGTTGTCCATCATCAGCCATGTGTCTGCCAAGTGTCGTCGAGCAAGACACTAAACACATACTGGAAGTCGCTGTGGATGAGAACAGCAGCTAAATGCCATAATTGAAATTGAATTGAATTGAATGAACGCTTGAAAAAACGATATAGCACAATGTGGAAATTAACCTAAAATTCATCAAGCCCTTTCTTTTTCTAATCGTCCACATCTTGTCCTGCAACAAAACTGCTACAGTTTAATGGTTGAATGATCATTTCACTATTAATTCATGCTAACCCAATTGAGTGCCACGACGGCTTACTTTAGTCAATAAGTAAGTAACACGTTATTTATGTAGCGCCTTTCCAAACAAACGATGATAAAAGCAGAGAGAAGATCAAACATAAAAGCAGCATCACATCAATGTCAACATGGCGCCAGGACCATCATTGGGCTGGACAAACGAACAGCCAGGCAATTCGCCGTCAAAAAGTGTGCACTTGCATATCACGGGTTGGCGTGCCTCACCTTGTCCGCAGCCACCGTAACACTGACAACCGTTTCTACCGTACAAAACTAGTCTCTCCGCTCTTAGTCCAGAGCGTGTGGGAGATGTTGCGTGCCCTCGCGAGCTTCCCTGGCAGACCGCATCCTACTACTGATACTCACAACAGTGTATGCTCTCGCTTCCTGTTTCTCTTGATCAGCTGAGGTCTCACTTCCACGTTCAGCTGGGTTCCTGTGGCCCAGGGGGAAGCAGTCAGAGGTAGAGGCACAGGCGGGAGACGAAGGGACGGGACCCCGCTGGATCTGCTGCCTAGAAAACAAGGCGAGTGAGTGTGAAGTGGGACCGCACTTGAATCGGTTCACAAGCAGCCAGCCGAGGACAAACGCAACGCATAGCATCCTCTCTCCTGTCTGGGAAACACCGCCTGTTGTTTGAACCCTCTAGTCAATACACCTTATTTTAAATGTCCCTTTTAAATAAAGAGGGCAATTAAGTAAACATGGCTAACATTGCAAGATAACCATATAATGGCTAGTTTAAGTGAAATCAAGTTTCAACTTTTACAATTGGTCTTTCTGAATTGTTCCCAGCCCCCCCCACACACACACACACACACGCGCGCACACACACGTCTCCCACCAGACCACACCGTGAGTGTGAACCCGGGTTGACGTTAACGTGCTGCTTGGTGGATTATATGAATGCCGAACCGAAGGATGCATCCTAACGACTCGCCAAAGCGTCCCAGTGGTGATCTGCCAGGTACGCAGCTTCCTCTCCCAGCAAGCCAACGCTAACTGGCAGATTGAGTAAAGCGGTTTGGCGTGACGCTTCTCTCAGCTAGACATGGCCACCTAGCGAACGTTTCAAGTGGTAAACAAAGCTTACAGTCCACTACCTCATTTACAAAACCTCCATATCTACAAAGACGACTGAAGAGGAAGTCCCGGTCCAGAACGACGTTGTGTTTACAGGTGAAATACGTTGCAGGCAGACGGATGTTTCCCTAACGCATTTCCTTATTGACGGCGCAAGGCTTTGTGGGAAGGGAGTCTTGTTCGTTGTCAGAAACGCCTTCCGGTCCATCGGAACCACTGATCTCCCAAAGCTTCTATGATAAGATAAGATGAAACTGTATTGATCCCCGTTGGGGAAATTAGTGGATTGATTTTATTAGGTAAAAATGTAAAAGTGTAAATAACATACACTATATAAATAAACACCGAGGATAAAACATAAACTGTAATAAAACACTTCTTTCCAATGTGGTCCTCACTCGTGTGGTTCGTTGCAGCAGCAAAAGTAATATGACTCCGCAGGGGGGAAATAAAATATAATATAATCATACAAATATAATGTAAAAATAAGCAATAAAAACTAGAAATAAAAATAAAAATACATAAAACTATAACGCAATTAAATATAATATAAACAAGGGGTCGTATGGGTTAGTAACACTGGTTTACTTGCTGCTCTGCCTGGCAGCTTGTACGGTAGTTTTCTGTAATGACAATGGCAACTGTAAGCCAAAGAAATGGAGAAACTACAGTATATTGACTGAATATGGCAGCAGATATAAGCTCAACGCTACCAAATGACCTCTTGAGATCCTTTGTCCTTTGGCTCCACCTGGTGGCAGTGTCAGTCAGTTTTCACTCTGTATGTAGTATTTATCCGGAGTGAACGCTGCTAGAGGGAAAAGGGGGTGCCGCGTCTTTTCGGCGCCCCCGTGTGGAGAAAACAGTGAAGTGTTGGTCAGACAACGGCACTTCTGCTCTCCAGGGCCTGTTTTGATTGACTGACAATGTTTCTATGACGCATGTGATGATAATATTCATGATCTTTGTGATTCTGTATCATCGTACGTCACATTCTGTGTCAGATCCCAAAAGGTTATTTATCCAAATAATAAACGTTGGATAACTAAGGAGCTAAAAAGTGTGATCAACAGAAAGAAACAGATATGTTGCCCTGGCAGAGAAAAGGGTTTCTAGAGAAGTACGACATGAAATAAGAAAGGCCAAACGGAAATACAACGACAAAATAGGTAGGAAATATAGCAGTGGAGATGTTAGAGCTGCCTGGCGAGGGATTAAGAATATGGCCTCCATTAACCAACGTGTGAATGAGACCAAAAAACCCATTAGTGTAAATGGAGTAGATCATTTGACCTGCCGAATACTTTTAACTCTGAGAGCATATTCCTGTGTAAAGAAAGTCTCTTGAGCCTCTAAAATAAATTGTGATATCTCAGGAATATGTCACAACCTTATTTAAGAGAGTTAATATAAGGAAAGCCGCTGGTCCAGATGCCATCTGTGGCCAAAAAAAGGTGTGGAGGATGCAAAACTCTTCATAATGGACACTGTGTACAAACACCTGGGAAAACCCAGATCTCATGTAAGACTCTTATTTGCTGACTTTTCTTCAGCTTTTAATCAAACGCAGCCTCACATTCTGATCGATAGCCTGTCGTTTTATTTTAATCTCCCAGATCAGCTTCTCCTGCCTGATTTTAAACTTCCTCGCTGAGAGGGTCCAGCAGGTGTTTGCAAATGGACAAATGTCCAATAAAACTGTCAAACGCAGGTTCCCCTCAGGGTTGTGTGTTGTCCCCTCTGTTGTTCATCATGTATACTGATAGCTGCAGGATTTCTCAGGAGAACAGATTTATTGTTCAGTTTTCTGATGACATCTTTACTACAAGGCTCAGAGTCTGATCGTGGTCTTGCATTACCTGAGTTTGTCAACTGGTGTGATGAGAACTTCCTTGACCTGAATGTATCAAAAACTCAAGACATGTTCATTGATTTCAGACGTGTCAACACTGTACACAAAGCTAGTGTCCTACATGGTGAAGATGTCCGGAGGGTCGAGTCCTATAAATATCTTGGAACAGTGTTTGATGCCCATCTCAAGTTTGATATTATCCTAACTTGAGGATCCTAAGTCATTTTTATTGTTCATTGATTGAAGGTCTGTTGACATTTTCCTCTGTTTGTTGGTTCAACGGATTGTCCATTAAGGACAATAACAGCCTGAGTAGCATCGTGAAAGTTTGTTCCAAAATCATTGGGGTCAAGCAAAGAGACTTGGGTTCCCTCTGGGACAATCAGGTGAAAAAGAAGGCAGAGCGTCTCAGCCAACCTGATCATGTGTCGTCCGCTCAGTTCACGTGACGCCTTCAGGCCGCCGTTATCACGCACCTCTGAGGAGAACCAACAGATACTCCAAATCCTTTATTCCTTCTGTTATCAGGCTGTTGAACTCGGACAGTAGTCGTTTTACATGACCTTTATTTTTCTTGTCTTTTACATGTACATGATATCATGTAACAATCGTTTTTGTTATTGTACTTTATTACAGTCCCATTATTTATTACCTTCACCGACCTCTGTGTGTTTTTTAACCTGTGTGTTTTCTTGACACATAACATATTGAGCGTTGTTGGTGTGATTGTGTTCTGGTGAACTACAAATGAATTGCCCTTCTCGGGATCAATAAAGTTGTTTGAATCTTGAATCTTGATCCATGTTCTACGGTGGTTGAAATAAGACAAGATAAGATGCATTTTTTCTTGATCCCCTCCGGGAAATTAAGTTGTCGCAGCAGCAGCTAAAAGTAATAGCATTGTTGCAGGGAGAAAAGACAAAGAAAATGTACCCACAAAATACAATATCAAATAAGCAATTAAACAATATATAACAGTAGTGGGGTTATATAAACATTACATTACGGCATTTAGCAGACGCTTTTGTCCAAAGCGACTTACATATCATCATACCGTTGGCGGAGGCAGCCATGCAAGGTGCCAACCTGCTCAACGGGAGCAATTTGGGGTTAGGTGTCTTGCTCAAGGACACTACGACAGATTTTTTTTTGCCCTGGGAGGAGTTGGACTCAAACCTTCAACCTTGCAGTTGCTGGGCGGGAACTCTACCGCCCCAATACAAACATATGCTGGTGACAATTTAAACACATCTTAAGTAGACTGTGTGGGCGCTAAATATGGGGAAAGAGTATGGATTAAGTACAGTTACAGTTACTTGCAGTTGTGACTTACAGATGTTACTAGCAGTCGTGATTGCTTACTTAAATATGCATTACTAAATGAGAAAATATGCACCGTATATATATATATAAATCGAAGTATATATGATCATAATTCAGTAGCAAGATCAAGGTAGAGTTGAAAATGAACGTGAGCTGTATCTGGCTGTTGCCTTGAAGCCACTGCATGACTACCCAAGGATGCTCCTGATCCTTTAACGTTCACAACGCTACTTGTGGGGGGTGGCACGGTGGTCAGAGGTCAAGAGGTCAACCGTGTCACCGCACAGCAAGAAGGATCCGGGTTTGGCACTATGTCCGCCAGACTCACATGGGTGGCGTGTTCTGGAGAGGACTGACCCCTGAGGTTCCTATCCGTCGTACAGGCGTTGTGGCGTGTTGTCTTCAGCGCTTCGGCGTTGAGGGACATCACGTCCTCCTCGCCCGCCGCGTCACATGTACCGGACTCAGACGTCTTAGAGAGACTGGTGAGCGACAACGTTTCTGATTGAAGCCCTCCAAAACGCCGAACACCCACATATCGTTAGCAGTTTGGAATTGCTTTTAGTTGGAAACTGCTCGAAACACGTGTGTCATTTCTTGGACGTGGCCTCTGGTTCGGTTTCCCTCCGGGAGTTTCATCTTTGGTTTGGCAGCTTCGTGTGAGAATGTAATCTGGTGGAGTTTCTCACAAGGTTGTCCCGTTTCTTTCTGTGCTGATGGAGTTACATGGGTTTTGGCGTCTACTGGAGTCTCCCGTTCAATTCCCGACGATAACACCACGTCGCTGGACGCAGGCGGTGTTATCGGAGGCATCTGCTGCGGCTCCTGTTGATTTTATTCTCTACTTCGAAATGGCTTTGTGAGGACGTGGCCTCCAGTTTAGTTGCTGCTTTTCCCCACAGACAGGACGTTTAAGGATCCCTCTTGGGGTGAGTTGATGCCGTGTAGTTGGATCGCTGCATCAAGGATCTCTTCCCACCGTGTGTGCTACAAGTCTCCTGGCAATTCCCGATGACAAGCTTCTTGGCTAAGCCATCGATTAAGATTGGAGGCAGCAACTGTCTCTGCCATCCTCACTGATAAGACTTAAAAAGTTTGCATCTCATGTAACAAAGTAGAACGTTGCCGAGCAGCTGTTTGAGGTTTTGTGTCAAGATAGAACTTGAGAAATGTCTTATTCTTTAATGATCAGTATCTAATTCATAAAGTTGGATAACTGTGAAAACATACTGTAGTACAATCCATTTTTTTCCTCAATTCCCACAATACTATTCTTGAATGCAAATTAGTTTAATGTCAGATTACACCATTTTGTTTTGTTTAGTTTGCATGGACTGTTGCAATGCAATGATGTAGGTCAATACATGTAGCTAAATCTTTTACTCTGGCATTTTATAATAAACCCCATTAGTGTGTCAGCAGTGCTTCTATTTACAATATGTATGTATGTAATATGCTGTAAGGTATATTTGCTAACGTTACTGTGTTCTCCATAGAAGAGGCGAAGGCAGCTGATCAACTAGAGAGCTCAGATCACATTAAAATACACTGAACATCAAGTCAAGAGCGCAGCCCAGCTATATACTGGTTCAAGGCAGCTTACATAGGATGCAATAGTCTCCCAGGATTCAGCAATCGCAGTAAACTGAATACAACTTAACAGGGATACAGAGTAGGGGAGACCCGGGAGAGCAGATTTAAACAAGATTCAATTCAAGACCACAACTCCATATCGTCCCAGAGGAAATGTGCTTAACAACCGCTTCATCTCTGGACATTTTTCTCAAGAACAGTTTATGTGGATACTTGCCTGCCCTAACCACATCAGTTAAAACGGTGCACAGGGTACCAACAACCTATACAGTTCTTCAAACAGTAAAACAAAACAGACAAAATACGAAATAAATATATTTTAATACACAATTTCATTCATAATGGAACACCATCTTCACACTTCATGTATTGCTTTGAAAGCACAGGCCGCCTCTTCTACGTTATTCTTCAGGAAAAATAAACGTAGGTCTACAAATTATTTTCTAAAATTGCAGTTTTAAAACTGAAATGGTGGAAAAAAATAATGGAATGACGACAACACACTGACAAACATTACAGGAATTGAGAGAAAATGAAAAGCGATTAACAAAAAAAGCATGTCCATAAAAACATAAATGTGGACTCAATGTAACACTGAGGTATATTCTCTGGAAGGCAGATGTATTTACATATTTGTTCATGTGTGTTACTGTCATAGGTATAATCATGACTTAACATAAATCACTCACACAGACCATTGCATAACAGAACCATCAAGTTTCATTTTGGAAGTTGACAATTAGGAGCGGCAGTAGCTAAGACGTGAGAGAAATGGGGAGAAGTTAATGAGTAACACTCCTTTGTCTCAACAAGGACTGGTTGTACTGGGTAGCTCCCACTTTGAATGTATATAACTGTATGAATAAGATAATGTACACTCTCTGGATGAGTCAAGGTTCAGGAGTTGTAACAAGTGACCACAACACAATGCAAACAGAAGACGAGAACAAATGGATTCATGTTCTATCATGTGCTTTGACCATTAAATGACAAAATAGAACACAGAGAAATAGCTGTTGTGTGATGAACGGTTTTCACATGTTCAGTTTCTGTCAGTGACACTATTAAGATAGATTAATTCCTAAGGCTAGATAGTAGCATTTGTCTCCAAAATAAATAGAACAAATATAGTGCACAATTAACACAATGAGGGATAGTGTCTAAGGAACGTCACAGTCATTGTGTGAATCTATCAACCTGTGCGCAGATTGGAAGCTCTTTGTCCCCTTATTCGAGTATCGAGGCAACAGGAGGAGTGCGTAAGATCGTAAACAAAATAAAGTATTAATAAATTAAATATTTAACAATGGGCACTCCTCGTGGGTCTGAAGAAAATAAATACATTCCAGAAAGAGAAAATACACTGCATTGCCATATTCCACTTGTTCAAGAGAGTACAGGCAAGTAGGCCTGCATTTCCTGTTGCTCAACACAAAAGCCAGGTCTGACAAAACAACTCAGGGCAATTATTAATCAGAAATGTACAGTACAATTATATGCCCTTATTGCAACAGTAGTAAGTCATAGCGACACAGTGTATGAGATTCACATTAAAAGGCCTCTATGGATGGCAGCCATTTTAGGGAATGATTCAGAGGCTTCCTGCAGCAAGTACCTGAGACCATACGTACGATTCATATACCTACATTACTCATGCGCTCTCTTTTCCGAAAGCAATTCACCACTCATTCGTCCTCAAAGACATAATGACCACCGCCAATGGCTTTGGCCATGACGTTCTCTGCTGTTAACCTTTGATTTAAAGTAAGTAATGCCTGCAGCAGGTCGTTTAAGCTGGCTTCTTTGCCCACTTTCTCCATCCAAATGTTCAGCAGTTCGTGGATTCTGTCGTCATGCTGAAGGGGGTCTTTGCTTTTGATCACATTGTCGTTAATTCCAAGGTGCCTGAAGAACCTCTTATGGTAGTCGAAATCCACCTCCTCAAAATATTCAAAACATTTCCTCAGGGACTCTTCACCTGAGCACAAAGATAAAGACCTTCATTCAAGCATCCTCACCCTACTTGGGCACAGAGCAGTCATTAAATATAATACATTATGAACATTAAAGCTAAATTATAGCACTAGGCAGGATTTTTAGGTAAACCTCCAGCAGTCTTATCAGTCTAAATCACAAAGTTCGGCTGCAACAGCACCCCCCCTAATTGAGATGCGGTAGATGTCACGTTACATGACTTCTGGGTAATGAAGACCTTCAAACTTTAAAAACTGCAAACAGTTATCCCTCACTGCCATTCAAGTGTGAAGTTGCCTAGTGCAGCTTTAAGTACAGGTACACATGGCAAGGTGGGGAAAACAAACAAACAACAAAAGCAAACTGGTGGAGAGCAAACTTGTCCCCCGCTTGTTTGTGACCAAATCTGAACATCAATTTTGTATTTTTGTGAACCCATTATGATAGCAGCCATGTCAACCTATACATATTGAGCTGTCTCCAGTCAACACATTTTAATTTGTAAACCTAACAGGCATCGTTACACTGGTCCATGTGTATCTATATAGCCATACACAAAGACAATTAGTCAAATATACTGTATGTTTTGAGAAGGAATTAAAATAAAACATGACCGTACCATTCACAGCAACAAGCTTTGGAAACTGCTCATCTTCCTAAAAAGACAAGAAGAAAAAAAGCAAACTTTAACATCTAAACAAATTCAACTCCTGGGTTCTGTAGTCTATTGAAATTCTCCTTGAGTCCTGAATTGTAACCTCTACTGAATACAACTCATGTCCAAAAACGATGTACTCCCTGCTGATCAGGCAGCTGCTCCAGTATATTGAATTGAGAGTGGTTCCCCAGGCAGACTTTTCTCCAACATCAGTAAATGCCAGGATGTTTAAACGCTTTCCAGGTTTGACTGAACAAGCCTGCAGAAAATTACTAACTGCAAATTAGTGGACCTTGAAAAAAAAAAAAGGGGGTGGAATTGGGAGTGTCTGGCCAGGTCACCTAGCCAAGTAGTTTTGACCAACAGCCCATCAAACCCCCCACATATATATTAGTCATTTTGACTTGCGTATTGTACCTTTAAATGTGACATGGCAAAAAATAAGTAGTCAGTGTTTACCCCAGATTTTCAGCAAACAAATGTATCTGTTTAACCCTAGTTTAATGTCGAAAATCAACATCCTCATGTTAACACCACCCGTCCCCGCCACACGCTGCATGGTTGGTACTGAACTGTTTTCGTACATAGCGCGTGCACACACACATATATATATATATATACACAGTACTTTCCACATTATAAGCCGCGCCTTTTTCCCAATTTTTCGACCCTGAGGCTTGTATGACGGTGAGGCTAATCTATGGATTTTTACAGCTAACGGCCACGGAAGTCCGGAAGGTGGAAGTCCGGAAGGCGGAAGTCCTCCGGAGGCCGGAAAAGAGCACGCAAAAGTAAACAAAAAACAGCGAGACAGACGGACATTACGAGAGCGAGACAGTTTGTCACCGTTACCGGCCCGGTACCGTGGCTCTGAGGGAGATCCGACGGGACCCCCGCTCCCGGCGTGACTGTCAATGTCATGTATTTTGACAGTCAACAGTCAACCTTTTACTTTGAAAAATGACCGGATGTCATTAACTCGCGCCTGTTTGAGCACAGACGCAGATGAAAATTTAACAGTGGGTTATCGAACAGTGAGTGGCTGAGAGACATTTACACCAAGAGACCGGACATATTTTTCCACAAATCTCCGTCCCTATTGATCTGCGACTGATGAGAGAAGGCGACCACACATTCACCAAGACAGGGAGACAGCGCCGCGCGACGTAACGTTACGCCACTATCTGCCAATGCAT
>OMOT01037677.1:3942-14929 GCA_900312575.1 Acanthochaenus luetkenii
CAAATTATAGAGCAGCAGATGCTGTCTGACAGCACTATGTGGTGCCTGACAGTAGTAATGCCAAGGCCTGTCACTCACTGTCACACTGTGTATATCTAAGTCTCAGCCACTGCAGCTGGGAGCATTAGGATAGACTTGGATCCATCGTCTTGGATCCATTGTCTTTTTCTCAATCTTTATCCACCACTAGTTACATTACAGCATTGAGCTTTTATCCAAATGTACTTACATATCATCGTACCATTGGCGGAGACAGCCATGCAAGGCGCCAACCTGCTCAACGGGAGCAATTTGGGGTTAGGTGTCTTGCTCAAGGACACTATTTCTCCGGGAGGAGCTGGACTCGAACCTTCAGCCTTGCGGTTGCTGGGCGGGATCTCTACCTCCTGAGCTACTGCCACCACTAGTTGATAGTCTTTCACCTTCTTACCATCCGTCTTGCTGTTGTTTCTGTCTCGTTTTCTGTCTTTGCACTCATATTTTGTGAGCTTCTTTGCTCAGTTGATTGTGTGGTTCTTTCTTTTGTTCTCTGTTTCTTTCTATCCATCCCCCCTCACTTTATCTATCTATGCCTTTCTCTCTGAAGGCCTGTGTATGTGACAAACTGGCAGACAGTGGGGTTCCTATTTTAGGAAGGTGTCGGCTTTGCCAGGCTTTGATTCACCTCACTGTACCCTTAGAGATTGATCTGTGTGTCCGTCTATCTGTCGGTCTGTATGTCGGTCTATCTATCTGTCTGTGAGCATCTGGCACATGGTTGTATGGCAGTGAAAAAGCTGTAAGGAATAGAAGGATTTAGAAGCCAATGGATTGTGCTAAATGTGGCTAGAAGTTTTCACACTAAACTATGTGAATGATTATAAACGTTTACAGCTGCACTAGGCAACTTTGTTGGCGGCTACAAATGGCAGCGAGAGATTTGAACCAACCATGGCCGGTCTGTGATGCTTCATACCAAAGGATACCAAAGGGATGAGAGAGGTGAAAGATCTAACGTTAGTGAGTCCAGCTTTGTCTGGACGGAGCGCTGCTCACTGCTGTTTAGGAGACAGTTTGTATTTGCCTCGTAGGTTTTGATTCGTCCCTTCCTGTTGGTGGAGAAGTGTCCATACCCGACACCAGAATTAAATCTGGGTAAATAGAGAAAATCGACAACGTCTCAATTAGGGAGGGTGGGACGCTGTTCTCCATTGCAGCTCCACGTTGTGATTTAGGATGAAAAGACATTTTTACACTAATATCTTGCCTAGTGCAGCTTTACGGGACAGTATGAGGATATGCTGTGTGTCTGTTAACTCTTTCACATCCTTTGTGCAGTGAGAACTACTTGGTGCGCTGGGGCAGCAAAGGTTTCCCCAGGGAGATTGACATGCTCAACAACCTGAAGGTTGTCTTTACAGTAAGTCACCACCAGAGGGTAATGTCCCACTGTTTCTTAGTATGATATACACTGTAAATGAATGTGCAGTCATTCCTTCTTCAAGGAGATTGCATTGAAATGGCTGGTGCACTCCCATAACATTTGTTCTCTCATCCCCTCTCTGCCTCTGTTTCCCTCTTTCCCTCCTTCCCTTCCTCCTTTACACCTTCCCTCACCTCATCCTCACGTCTCTCTTTCGCTCTCTCCTTCGCTCTTCCTCTCCGTCCCTTTTCTGCACCCCTGCCTCTGCCTGTCTCTGTCTACCAGGACTTGGGGAACAAAGACCTGAACAGGGATAAGATTTATCTGATCTGTCAGATAGTGCGGGTGGGCAGGATGGACCTGAAGGAGACCCACACCAAGAAGTGCACCCAAGGCCTGAGACGGCCGTTTGGGGTGGCAGGTTGTTTTTCGGGTCAAATGAAATGCTGACAATTGAAGGGTTGTGTAAAGGACCTATTGCACTTCGTTGAGTTACCAGATTGATGATCAAAATAATAGTTTGTCATGCTCACCCTTTACATTACATTGCAGCATTTAGCAGACGCTTTTATCCAAAGCGACGTCCATATCATAATATACGTACCACATATACTGTACATCATCATATGTTAACTACTTCATACAAGCGCATGTCTTTGGACTGTGGGAGGAAACCCATGCAAACACTCAAACTCCTCACAGAAAGGACCGGGGCGGAGTTTCGAACCCACGACCTTCTTGCTGTGAGGCGACAGTGCTAACCACTGAACCTATATGATTTTTCTTCGCCCTTCCCTAAAGACTACAGTACATTGGCAACAGAGTAAGGCGATGTAGTTTGGCGAGTTTGCCAGTAATTATGACCATCAGCAGCTTATTCTATCATTTTTACTTTTGTTCCATGAAGGTCACTGTTTTGACTGATATTGTCTGATTTGTCAGCTGCTGAAAGCAATAGGTCCCATTTATTGTTCCATTAGTTTAACCTTTATGTATCAGTAATTTGATCATGCATGATATTACATTACATTATATGACATTACACTACATTACATTACGGCATTTAGCCGACACTTTTGTCCAAAGTACATTTTGTCCACAGTAGTCAAACCAACTGCATATCACAGTCTTCATCAGCTAAGCCTTCAATAGGAATAAGTAGCATTCATTACATTACGGCATTTTAGAAGACGCTTTTACCCAAAGCGACTTACATCATGTATATACACACACTACATCATCATATACTACGTCATACATACATATACTAACTACTTTATATACATACTACATACAAACACTTGTGTTTGGACTGTGGGAGGAAACAGGAGCACTTTTAGGAAACCTACGCAAACACGGGGAGAACATGCAAACTCCACACCGGGGGGAGATTCAAACCCACAAACTTCTTGCTGTGAGGCGACAGTGCTAACCACTGAGCCACCGTGCATTCATAGAATCAGAAGGATTTGTTTATTTTTTATTTGGCTTCACAATCACTCCACACAGTTTCACTCATTCACACCTGGGAGCTGCCCGGTACAACCACAGTCTTCTAATCTGCCCTAAAACAGCAGGAACTACCTTTTGTGTGTTTTAAATGTAAAATGCCATGACCAACAATTATACCCCTAACTGCTATTAAATTATATATAGTCAACTTTTCTACCAACAAAACTGGGATATCACCTGTCGTTGGATCCACTTCTGTTTCTCTAGGCTACTGTCATCCCCATTGCCTCAAAAAAGTTGCTCATATGTCATCATATATTACCTCATTACAAATCAGCTATCAACTGCTAGACAAGCCTGTTTTGCAATAAAGGATCTAGACGGATGTGTGTTAGAGAGCCTCAGATATATACAAAATGGTCTTGGAGGCTGTCATTGTTGATAGATGTGATTTTACATCCGAAATGGTAGCATTTTCTTTAATATTGTCATCACAGACACACTTGTTTTGCCCTTCTCTGCAGTGATGGACATCAGCGATATCATCAAAGGCAAGATTGAGTGCGACGAGGAGAAACAGTATTTCATTCCCTTCTATCCGTATGTCCTATTTTCCTCTTCTGTTCCTCGTCATCCTCCCTCTCTCCCTCCTCTTATTCTGTTATTCAATCTCTCTAGATACAAATGTATATCCCCGTAACAGATTATCCCTGTCATTAAAGTAGCATTATTGCACATTTGTGCGTTTGAGCATCTGCATGATTTTAAGATAAAATGCATTGCATTTTGTTTTGTGTTTGTATGTGCGTATGTGTGTATGTGTGTGTGTGTGTGTTGGGCTACAGGGTAGTGGCTGAGAATGACTTCCTCCACACCTTGCTGAACAAAGTCACGTCATCTCGCGGAGACAGTGGAGGCCAAGGTACTTTTCCACACATACGGCCGATGTTCTCTGTATCCCAGCGGGCAAGGCATGGCACTAACACTGCCCAAGTTAGCGGCCCTATACCCACTGAGGGCAGCCATTGGATTGTATACACATTATGTATTTTGTGGTCAGATGAACTGGCCATTCCCTCTCCCCGTCCTCCCCGCTCCACTCTCCTCTCTGCTCTGCGAGGTGAGGATGAAAGACATTATCCTGATGGATTACACTTGTCCTCGAGCAGAATGTTTTCATATTACTTACCCTTTATTTCTCCCTCGCCAGCGTTCCCTTTCCCTGCGCATTACCTCATGTTTATGGGTAACTTTGACAGCCCCTATGCGTGACGCCGTCTGGTTCCACGTAGAGTTAACCCCACATGTTGGGCCGCACCATCATATCACTCAGCTTTTATCACGCCTGTCTCTCCTGAAGACCCCGGACGTAGCCAAGATATGAAAGGAGCACCCAGAGGAGTAGCTATGGAAAGGAGCACCTTAGGCCACCCGGGTGTCTCTTCTTAACATTACTCACTCTTAATCTCTCCCTCTCTCTTTCAGTCGCCCCTACCACCCAATCACACACACACACACACGCCCACAACATCCCCCATAGGTATGTGGGTGGCCATGCAAGTCTTGGTTTGTGACATAGATTTCCCCACCTATTTCACTAAAATAGCTCAACCTTTTCCCCTCTTTTTCTGTCCATCCCATTTTCCTGTCCATTATTTTCTCCTATCATGTGTCTGTAGGTGACCATGAAAGCTCTGATGGAAGTAATATAATACCTTCTACCTTCCTTTCTTTGTCTCCTCCTCTCCCCTCTGTTATACCTCTTTCACAAACACAACCCAGGAATATTACAGTATACAATACTGTAGGAGGCAGATCACGTATATACGAATGTCCTAATGGCAGTGACCTTAAAACGCTGGGCCATCATGGTCTTGATTGGTGATATAAATCTTGGTGTAAACTGATGCCTATTACCATAGCAGTAATACACACTAGGGGTCTATGTCGGCCTTTTATTAAATATTGGATATTGAATATTGTTGTCTGGTCTTAGTTTAGTTTATTGGTTTGTACAGAGAAAAAACTAACAATTGAATACAGAAATATATATTTCACAAGGAAAGAGAGAGAAAACAATACAGAATAGCAAATAACAGACAATAAAATAAAGACGGCAACATAAGAATCAATAAAAGACAACAACACCCCAAAAAATAAAAAACATTAATATTATTACAAATAAAAGTACAAGTAATCACACAGGAAATTTGAAAAAGGGTAATAATAAAGTGCTGGAGAAAAGATAAACTGTAGTAGTGCAGATGCCTAATTACTAATTCCCGGGCGATCAGTTTATCTTTTAGGTTTCTTTTAAAGATAGATAGGGCGGCTGAACTCTCTGCTAGCTGATGGTGAGCATTCCATAGAGTGGGACCTCTGAATTTAATCGAGAACTGCCCTCTAGTGGTGTGACAATGGGGAGCATGTAGACGGTTTGTTTGTCTAGTTGAACAAGAATGAAAATGATAATTTCTGCAAAAGTATTGTTGGAAGTGTTCTGGTAGATTGTGGCCCTGGTATTTTACCTGAATGAAGGTACAGATGAGCAGGATATTGATATCAAAAATAGATAATGTTAAGTTTAGTGAGTAGAGGAGAGGGTGGAAACCTGTACTTTGATCCTGTAGTTAATCTGATAAACCTTTTTTGGGATTATATGGAGTTTATGAAGATATGTAGAGTAGGTACTAGCCCATACACTATTACAACAAATAGGGTATGGATAAACTAAACTGTAGTATATTATAAGCAGGCAGGATCATGAAATCCTTTCATCTGCAAATAAAATAGAGAAAATGGTAGTTGATACAGCAGCAAGATCATTGATATAGATTAAAAATAATAATGGACCAAGAATCGAACATTGACCAATTGGTGTCTGTCAGTAACACAATTTGTTTAGCTATTTAAAAAATGGCGATTTTAATAGTACCGTAGTATATCATTTTTTACAGTACAAAATTATTTCTAAAGATCAACAAAGATTCCTATAGCAAACTCGTTATTGTCTAGTGCAGTAGAGAATTTATCGATGAGTTCAATCAGAGCCATGAATGCAGAATGGTTTTTGCGAAAGCCATACTGATGGTTGTATAGTATTTTATTTGAGTTTATATGTTGGATAATTCTTTAGTATACTCGTTTTTCAAGGATTTTTGAAAAACGGTGGTATTGAAGTTGGGCGGTAATTGGTAAAAGAGTTCAGGCCGTCAGATTTAAAGATGGGGATGGCTTTTGCAACCTTAAGGTCACTGGGAACAACACCAGTTTCTAGAGAGACTGAAACAATATAAGTTAATGGCTCAAAGATTGAGGATTTTACCTCCTTGACAAGAGTCGATCTGATTTCATCATGTCCTGGTGCTGATGCTTTAATCTTGTCAATGATGCTTAGAACCTCATAGGATGCTCAAAGGTGTTAAATGAGGAAAAGCAACCATCAATATAATCGAGGGGACTTCCACCTGGGCCAGTCATTTTTTCCCCCAAGAGAGGGACCCACATTCACAAAGAAATCATTAAAATTGCATGCGATCTCTCAGTCTCAGTCAGTGACAGTTTTCCAACCGTCAGAGAAGTGAGATGGCATTTTTGAGGCTACTCTCTTTTTATGCAATAGCTGATTTATAGTAGACCAGGTTTCTTTGATATTACTATTCGATTCCTTGAATTATTTTGCTAAAGTATTATAATGTTTTGCTACTCTAAGAAGGTGATTACATTTATTTGTGTATAATTGATAATTAGTTTAGTTCAAGGGCGTGTGATTAACTAGGAATTTTTGTCAGGATATTTTTACTTTTTTTGAGGACCAAAGGTGAACCATGGCTTAAGGGAGACCTGTCTTTTGGCTCTTTTTTTTGCAGTGAGCAAAGGAAAACATTTATTAAATACAGAATTTCAAGATTGGATAAAGGCTACATACATTACATTATTTAGGAGACGCTTTTATTCAAAGCGACTTACATATCATACCGTTGGCGGAGGCAGCCATGCAAGGTACCAACCTGCTCAACGGGAGCAATTCGGGGTTAGGTGTCTTGCTCAAGGACAATACGACAGATAATTCCCGGGAGGAGCTGGACTCGAACCGCCGACCTTGCAGTTGCGGGGTGGGAGCTCTACCTCCTGAGCTACTGCCACCCCCATACAAGTATACATTGCATGCATCATATACATAGTACATCACACCATGCACCACACTACACTACACACAAACACATATATTTGCATGTCTTTGACTTTGAAGTTATGATTCAAGGAAGTGAAAAAGTGAGAGAGGTGGTCATCATTTTTTGAGAGGCTACGGGTATTAAGGTGGAAAGCAGATAACAGGTTTAGTGAATTGTTTTTCGTTATAATACCGGCAGGGCTCCTTCATTGCAGAGCTACAGTTTATGTCAGGGTCTAAGTCGTTCATGCCTGAATCGGCCACCTCCTCGTTGAGGTCAAAGGGATTGAAAAGCACATGTTCATACGAAGTACTGTTTGATTGGCCATTTGCCAATGACAAAAAGAGGTGAACACTTCAGATTGGAAGTTGTTTTTGCAAAGACCACAGGAGATGTTTTTGGTTTTTACAGACCGTTGACATTTAAGACAGCTGTTGTTTGAGTTTGTCCAGGTTTCACACTCGGATTCCTGAACGCCATCGAAAACCAGGTTGTCCCTCCTGGATTGATTCTCTAGGTAGTGTGTCATTCTATCGAGTATCTTGAGACTGTCACAAAAAAAATTCATGTTCATGTTCATGTTTTTTCATACCTCTCGCTGTCATTTGAGAGGTTAGATGTTTTTTTTCTTCAGTTCATCGATTTCATGTTGTGTAAACTGGAGACTGGTTTTGAGGTCATGTGAGATGTTGTTTACAGAGACAAAGTGCTCATTGTTGGAATCCATCATTACCCTCATTAATTTGCTGAACGCCTCAGCCTGTTTGTCAAGCGATTCTTCGTGTTGCGCTTTTTGCTGGCTCAGTTGTTTCTCCATCTGCTTCACATATTCTGCCTTTTGTTGGGCTAACCCCTGGCTAATGAGTTTCCTCACCGTGTCCGGTGTGACGAACTCCGGGTCAGCAGCTTTCTTTTCCATCTGCCTCTGATATCATGGAGGTTCCTCCCTGACCACAGGTACATAAAAACAGTCCGTAAAACCTGCAATGGATTTGTATTTCTTACTTATTCATTTACTTGTTCAAGAAAAAAAGAATTTGTGTGTAAATTAATGTCAATATAAATATGGGAAGTATCGGCACCAAATATCGGCTATCAGAAGCTTCAATACAAAAGTCTTAATATCGGTATCGGGCTTCAAAAACCCATACTGGTCTAACTGTAACACACAGCCTTCCCTCCATCTCTGTATCCCCCAACCCCCCAACCCCCCAGGTCTGTGGGTGACCATGAAGGCGCTGGTAGGGGACATAGTCCAGATCCGAAAAGAATACCCTCACCTGGTGGACCGCAGCACAGTGGTGGCCCGCAAGCTGGGCTTCCCAGAGATCATCATGCCGGGAGATGTTCGCAACGACATCTACCTCACCCTGCAGGGCGGCGACTTCGACAAGTACAACAAGACCACACAGAAGAATGTGGAGGTCATCATGTGGGTGTGTGACGAGGAGGGCAAGGCCATTCAGGTAAACTGGAGAGTGTATGATGAGTTGAGGCCGAGGAGGGAGGGGGGCTTTGTACAGGAAAGGGATGTGTGTGCAGGTGGAAGGTGTGTGTGTGTGTGTGTGTGCATGTAGTGTTTAAGAGGTTTTAAGGGCTTAAACATGACACGTTTTTCTATTTTTCTCTCTCGCCATCCACCCTAGAACTCCATCTGCCTGGGAGCAGGGGACAAGGCGATCAATCAGTACAGATCTGTCATCTACTACCAAGTCAAACAGCCCCGCTGGATGGAGACGTTTAAGGTGTGTATGTGAGTGTGTGTGCACATGTGTGAGTGCACTTTAGAGAATGTGACAGCACAAATGTCTCAGAAATAGTTGCTTATTTTTAAGGACACTAAAAGCCTTCAGTTTCCCTGAAGATGTGTGGTTGTTATATTATATTTTAATTCCTCATTTAAACTATGAGGCACTGCTAGCTGCAACCTAGGTAGTTTCTACTGAGGCCCCTCGGTTCAGCAGACCTATTTAGACAAATTGAATGTTTGGTGAAAAAGAAAAAAAGAAATGAAACACCACAACGTTAAGGTATCCATTTAATGTACTAATAAAATAGGTGTGATTTTATATACTATAATAACATGAGATGTCCTCTAGGTGGCAATACCTCTGGAAGAAATGCAGAGAATTCATTTACGCTTCATGTTCAGACACCGCTCTTCCCAGGAGTGTGAGTACCAAACTCTCTTCCTCTGTCTATCTATCCACTCCAGCCATCAAAACTCTCACCTCCTCTCTTCTGATCCCCTGACTCTGAGGCTTCATTACACACTTGGTTATATAAACCAGCAACACAACGTCTCTTCCTCCCTTTGCTATCGTCTCCACTCTCAGATATCTTCCTCCCATGTCCCAATTTTCTCTCCTGTCCCTCCCTCCTCCCTCCCTATTTTCCTGCTTTGTGTCTCCCTCCCTCTGTGTTGCCATCCGTCCCCTCCTTCTCCAGCCAAGGATAAGAGTGAGAAAAACTTTGCCATGGCCTTTGTGCGTCTGATGAAGGAGGATGGGACAGTTCTCCAGGATGGACTGCACGACCTTGTGGTCTTCAAGGTCAGAGCCGGGAGCGGAACTCTCAGAAACAAAACAGATAAACTCAAAATTGAGCTCTCATAAGAATCCACTCAAAACTAATCAAACTCACAGTAACTGAGTCCAATTTCACTTCACTGAAGCCCTGATTTATTTAACAGTGGGACTAGAGCTTTTTCACTGTCACCCCAATTGCATCATCAGTGCTCCCTAGTGGAAGATTACTACCACTAAGCTGGATAGCAGATCATCAAGCAAGGCTTTCATTGACATAAACAGATGCCCAAGGGCTTCCAAGTGCAATGAATGGTGGAGTAGGCCTTTTATTATGAAAAGGAGTCACTGATTATAGGGCCAAAGAGGTTTGCATTGAACAACCCACCTCAATTTAGAGTATCTTACCAAATATCTAATGAATTGTGTTTAAGGAGGTCGCATTCATTTCCAAAGAAGGGGCTAAAGATTGCACAAATTAACATCTGCAGTCTTCAAAACAAAGTGTATGAAGTTGAGAGTCTGTTGATGTCCATATTAATATACAGTTGTGGTCAAAAGTTTACATACACTTGTAAATAACATGTATGCCATGGCAGTCCAATGATTTCTACAACTCTAATTTGTGTCTAATCTGTGTTTTATTATGTGTCTTCTGAAAATGTGAGGTTAAATGTTAAATGTACCTCAATCAGGCTCTTTTGGTAGCCACAAGCTTGTGGCTTCTGGTTGAATCTTTGACCACTCCTCTTGACAGAATTGGTGCAATTCAACTAAATCCTTTGGCTTACGGGTACAGACTTGTTTCTTCCACATAATACTACCACCAACACCACCATGGTTGATGGTAGGTATGGTGTTCTTGTGGTTAAAGGCCTCACCTTCTCTCCTCCTAACATATTTCTGGTCATTGTGGCCAAATAGCTCAATGTTTGTTTCATCTGACCACAGAATTTTCCTCCAGAAGGCCTTTTCTGTCCATGTGATCAGAAGGATAAGTTCACTATTTTTTTACCTGAAACCTTTGCGGGCTTTCTACATTACATTACAGCATTTAGGAGACGCTTTTATCCAAAGCGACGTACATACATTACATTATTTAGGAGACGCTTTTATTCAAAGCGACTTACATATCATACCGTTGGCGGAGGCAGCCATGCAAGGTACCAACCTGCTCAACGGGAGCAATTTGGGGTTAGGTGTCTTGCTCAAGGACACTACGACAGATTTTTTTCCCAGGAGGAGCTGGACTCAAACCGCCGACCTTGCAGTTGCGGGGCGGGAACTCTACCTCCTGAGCTACTGCCGCCCATCACACCATGCACCACACTACACACAAACACATATATTTGCATGTCTTTTTGACTGTGGGAGGAAACCGGAGCACCCGGAGGAAACCCACGCGAACACGGGGAGAACATGCAAACTCCACA
>OMOT01037679.1:8156-18273 GCA_900312575.1 Acanthochaenus luetkenii
GATTTGAATCAGTGTAGAGGATCCTCCTCTGGAGACGTTGGATGCTGCGGTCTCAGTGAAGAGATGGATGGAAGATGGACAGAGAGCCAGGAGACTTTAAATCCTGGCCCCAGGATATTGCGTAAAGCCCCAGCTGTGGCCCATCATGCGTTTTTAAGGCTACTTTCACAGTTTTGTGTTACTTGTAAACCGTACTGTTATGTTGTCGTTTTTTTATCAATAAAACACATATTACATTTATATGTTGTTGGTGCTCCTTACATTTTGGTGGGTGCTCCTACATTTTTAGCTGGTGCACCAAACTTCAAAAGTTAGGTGCTACCAAGTGGAAAAGGTAATTTCGAGCCCTGCGTCCTACCTTTCGGTGCATAAAATATGCATTTCCAATAGTATACATAAATGAAGTTGACATGTATAGTCAAAGAGAGTAGACAGAGAGGAGGTGGGAGTTGTGTCAAAACCCCTGACTGTACAGAAGGGCTCAGCTGTATACCGAGCAGGAAGGGTGTGCGAGTATATCTTACCATTGAAGATATAGGCTGCGTTGAGGGCCTTCTGCTTCTGCTGTAGCACGTTCATGTAGAAGGTAGCTCTGTCACGCACCTCGTCATCACTGTCCATCATACACCTATAAGAACACGGACACACACACGTATGTTACAGGCACACTGCACTGCATATTCACTCAAACACAAATTAATAGTATAGTGCATACAGTACATTATATGTATATACCGGTAGTCTCCATTTGTATCTAATATATAAACATCAAATGACAATAAACAAGACGGCAGTAAACATGTTCCACATGTGCCATATTACACACAGTGTAACTAGTAATCTGTTTCTCTGCATGTTCCTCAGAAAGGTCAGAGTGCAGAGGGAGACTAGCAGTGACGATACTAACTAATAAATATATGTATATTCGAGTACCTCTGCATGAGAACCAGCACACTTGGCAGCAGGTCATCATTCTGAGCTCCAAATTTAGCCAAAGCACTGACCGCAGCTGGAGGCGGGAGGGACAGAATTGTTTCAGTTGGTTAGAAAATGTCAGGAAAAACAGCATTGGTGTTTACCAACAAACAGGATCTGATGTAACTATCCATTGTCCTGTTAAACTACAATGTTAGTGGAAAGAGTGGTGGGCGAGGGCAGGTAAGCCATTTGGGTTGTCAAGTGCTGAGATGAATTAAGGCAAACTAAATCAAACAAACACAAAAACATGTATATATGTGACACTAAAACCCTGCATTGAGACTTCATGAATGAAATTCTCTCCAGCTACTGTAGGTGGCAGCTGCTTCTCGGCACTGAGCCCCAGCTATTCAGTGTTGGGGTCAACGCTGAGAATATCTCTCACCTGCGCGAACAGCCTCGCTCTCCAGCACCACGCGGTTGAAGATGAAGCGGATGTACTTGGAGGGTGACGGGGTGCGTGGGCCCTCCTTGCCCAGTAGGTGCAGGATCTTGGTGGCTAGCACCGTGTGCTCGCAGTCCTCGATGAACTCGCATAGGTGGGCCAGACCGGTCTCTTTGCTCTCTGGGTTCTCCTCGATGATGCTGATGATGCAGTCCACGATGGCCCGCTTGTACTCAAAGCCACCCTGCAGGGGAGAGGAGAGACCGTCATTGGGAGTCTTGTGCCTGACCCGAAACTCAAACAGAGGTGATGACAATGACCCGCACCCACGCATGCCATTACATGCACCACACCCACGGACTGATTGAACCCTGCTAATCTGCACATGGACACCAATATGACTAATAGCTATTCAGCCTGTAACTATTCCAATGCTGCTATACTGGTACAATTCTTCATCAAACAGCACGTCTTGTCTGCACTATGAGGTCCTGTTATGTTCTGTCTTGCACCATTGTGTCAACCCTGTATTGTTTAACTAGCTTACCAATTAACCAGGTCTATTTCCTTGTGCACTTTGTGCTGACCGTGATAACAACGACGATCATTTTTGTGGTTTATTTTCAAAGATATAGCAAGTCTTTTAGGTAAAGTAACATGTGAAGGCACATACAACTGTGCGGTCAAAATCTATGCAATAAATCCCATGTTAAATGTTTTTCCATGGGTGCGATGAAGTGTGCCAACAGGTATACACACCATAGTGTGCAGTCTATAACTACAAGGGCTGACACTGATAAGGAAATGCTCTCTGCAGAGCAAAGGCCAAAGTGTGATTGAGGACTGGTAGCCCGCTAATGGTGAACTCACATCGTCTCTGAGCATGTTGGACAGGAAGTTCATCATGACGCTGTGCTTCCTGGGATACTTCTGACACAGGGCACTGATGGCCTGCACCACCACCACCTGGAATACACAAGTATCAGGGACATGATCAGGACAACTATAAAATATAATAACAATAGGATCTTTATTTTTAAAGGGGGAGACAGTGAATCTAGAATCTCCATTAGACATTACTTTTTTGTGACCACAAAGCCTACAATAAATAAATTAATTAATTCAGGCAAAGGATAAAGACAATCCAGGTCTGGACTTATACTATTTTCCATCTGGCATTCTGCCAGGCCATCATTCTCAATAAGTAGCTCTTGGCTGGTTTGTCCGATATAAAATGTGATTCTTTGTTGGTCAGATGGGAAATTTTTCGCTTACCTTCAACCAGCGGAGGTCAGAGGTCAGGCATAGTTACAGAATAGAGCTGGTAGGGATTCAGTGTCTTGCTCATGGACACTTCAGCAGGGCAGATGCTTGTCAACATGGGGACTTGAACCCCCAGTTGAAGGAGGGTCTCCCTACTCACTATACCACCCTGCTGCCCTCAGCCTAAGTATTTAGTTTTCCTGCATATTCAAATAAAGCACACAAATAAAATAAACAAAAATGTCTGACCTTGAACTCGTCTGAGATCTCGGAGACAAAGGAGGAGATCTGTTTCATAAGTCGGTCCACGCTGCTCTCACTGCCGGTCTTGAGCAGGGTGGTGATGGCCAGCGTGGCGATGCTGCGGTTCGAGTCCGTGATCAGGTTCTCCAGGTCCAGGTTACACGCAGTCACCGCCGACGGGTGCTTCATTGCCACCTGGTGGCCACACAGGGAATGTCAGAGTTGTTATGGTTACTTAAATACCTTTGTTACTCAGCCATATTTACCTGGTGGCTTTTCCCTCAGCTTTTGCAAACAAAAGGGTGACCTGTGCTTACATATAATTACAATAGTTAAAATAAGGTATGTAGGGGAGGGATGGAGACTGTAGCTGTACCTTGTTGAGGGTCCTGACTGCAGCGTATCTCAAGGCTGCTTTGGGAGAACTGCAGAAGAGCTGCAGCACTGCAGAAAAATATAAACATTCACAATGAGACTCAGAGGCTAAAAGGGTAATACGATGAGGACACTGAATGAAAACATCAGGTAGATCCTTGTTAGAATGGCACTTTCCAAAATGAATCAAATAAATACGGTTTACGCTTTCAGTCAACAATACAGCAGCAATGCTTACCGGAGACAGCGGGGGCTAGCTCCCTGGCCGTACAGTTGGGCATGTGGACAATGGCAGAAGCGGCCTCGTAAACCACCATCTCGTTCTTGTTCCTCAGGCAGCTCTCAATGAAGTCAAACAAGGGGCTGTCGTGACTGCAAACACACACACAGAACGCAATATGGTGAACAACACAGGGCTGTAACGGTTACGTCAACACCACAGTAATAAGAGACCTAGGAAACGGACCTGACATGACCATATCATTTCTCGTTTCTTTATAGGTTCGTTAAGTTGTTGAGGGAGGTGACAGCGTTACTCATTCACTTTCCCAGCCCCAAGAATAAGTAACGTGTCCATGCGAACAGACATTAAGTCAGAGCGGTAGCAGCACTAGGGAGTTAGCTGCACCCTGCAAGTATCCAGTTGTGCTGTATGTGCATCTATTGGTCCATTAGACGGCTGCAGGTCTACATACCCTCCCTCTGTCTCGTCCAGCAGTTTGCTGGCGATCCGGATGAGCATGCAGTAGGCAAAGGGAGACTTGAGACCAGACTTGGTGAACTTGTTGAGCATCTTGGACACAGCAAGACGGTCGTTCTTCCTAAGGTGGTACAACAGACCCAGGGCATGGTACTGGAGGACGAGACACACACACACACTGAGATTATACATTGTCCAAAACATTTTTCACCACTTGAATTGGAGTACTATAAACTTCCATGATTTTATGCTTATGTAGGTCCAATTGAGCCACCCCCCCCAACACACACACACACACTATAAGAGGTTCAAAATAGTAAGAATTCTGAAGTGTTTGTGTGTGCGTGTCTGTCCTACCCACCTGGACCATGATATTATCGCTGGACGCGGCCTCCTGGGCCTCGTTCACCCAGCGCTTCACCACGTCATAGCTCATCTTCACCATGTGCTGAAAACACACAGAAACAGAAAGGACGTTATTACCCACAAGCCACGGGACGCCCACATACAATCGCACCATTTCATACAGGAACACACAAAAAGCTGGAGAACCGTAATCTCCAATTGAAAATGAATGGGAGTTGTATGCCCATAAAACCTAAAAACTAGACCGACTGAAAGATTCGATCCGGATTTACAAGTGAAACCTGTTACTGTCTCATGTCTTACCAGTGAGGAGACCAGTGCTGAACTGGACACACTGGGCACCTTGTCAACGATGGCCTGCTTCATGTACCGCTCAATGGCCTGCAGCATGGTAGTCTGTGGGAAAGACATTTCACAATTGGTGCTTGAGTTTCTTAATTAGAGAGCATGAAGTTAGTCTAGTGGCGGTCACTCCAAAGAGAAAAGAGAGAAGTCAATATGTCACCTCACCAGCATAATTCTTCACACATTTTGCGACATGCATGGCATTCTATTATGCTGTTAAAATGTCATTTCCCACATTTCACTATTTGTTAAAGTCAGACGTAACAAATCATTTCTGTTCTTGTGACTGCATTGGAGAGCAAGCTGAGTATCATAATTTCTTCCAACAAGTGACATTTACAACACACAGGATGCCTCCACCTGTGATGAAAGCCTTTACAGTTTTTGTTGACACTTTGCAACGTGGTGCATGCTCTTTTGTTGCGTTCGTAAGGGGGAGAGGGTGAAGGAGGAATGGAGGGAGGAAGGGGAAGGGCGAGAAGGAGGGAGCACCACTCACGTCAGTGATCCTGCAGAGGGCCCTGATAGCAGGTCCTCTGTACACATCTTCCTTGCCCGTCATGTCTTTGGTCAAGCTATAAAACAGCACACGAGTAATAGATTAGGCACTCTGTAGCCTCCGAAGACATGGAACATTTGGCATCATTAATAAAAATAAATACATTTCCAAAAGAATCAATTATTTCCTCTGTAATAATTTAAAACAAATTCATTTTTAGCCGGTTTCCATGGAATGTTATACGGCAAACTGTGGCCAAAATGCCATTTCAGAGGTCTTTCCATTCTGCCAAGAAAATAATGCTGGGGGGAAACAACAGTATACGCATGTATGCGACACTCAAAAGCGACCTACATCAAAGTAGTGATGGCCGGCTCGGTACTCATGCTCGATACTGTATCGACCTTTTCGACACTTGCTGATTCTGAACAATGTTCCGAGCAGGGTTACGAGCCCCGACCTCTAATGAGAGCCACTTAATATTATCACGTCTTTCACTCAAACTTATGACACGCAGGTGTGGCTCAATATATAGAGTTGCATATTGACAAACATACTTCATACTTTAATTTGACCCTGAGAGTTTATTTCCCAGCCGTGAAATCAACAATTGTGTTTTCTTTGAAACAACACCAGATCTCTATCCTGCATGAAACTACATTCGAAGAATATGTTTTGTTTTCTACATTATCAGTTTATTGTCTCACAGGTCCTAAATCATTCACAGTTTTGGCAAAGTCTTAAGAAGCAAAAGCTTGGGTTCGATGTCACGCTTCAAAACTACTCTTGCTTGTAAGACCAACGCGCTACCGCGCGGCCACGGAGACTTATCTTTATTGGGTGAAAATACTTTATTAAGACAAGGACGTGACTGTCGCGTAGTGTTTCGAGCGCTTCGTGAAGCCTCGGCACAATTGTTTCAATTGTCTCGGTGTTTCGGAAAGCCTCGTTCGGGCCATTCCCTGCATCAAAGTACTAACCTGCTAGTGACAATGATGACATCTTCTGAGATGTTGGCCATCTCTTTGATGGTCAGGTAGCACATCCTCCTCAGGGTTTGCTGAGAGGACAAAGCGTTTGAACTCATTTTCACGCTAACAGACAATAAAACGACTGAGGACAAAAACAAGATGTCAACAATCCGTTTAAATGACACCACAAAATATAGATAACTTACATCATTGGACTGAAAGAGCCTGGTCATGGCAAAGAAGGCCTCTGTGGCCTCTGTGGTGCCAAAATGCTCTCCCTACATTGACAAAGACATGGATATAGAGAGCAAGAGAGGTGGACATTCATAACACATTTGGCATATTGTAATAAAGAGCTAGTTCGTGTCTCAACAAACAACCTTTTACCTGGTTGAGAAGGTAGATAATCTTGGTGAGGATGTGGAGACATTTTCTGGGGTTGATGGGGGTCTCGTTGAAGAGCCGTGCCTGTGAACCAGAAGGGGAGAACTTAGTGTTGTTTCTCTCTCTCGCTAGTGAACGTGTTCCTGGTGCAGAAACGGTGCCATGTAACATGTTAGTAACAAGTGTGAACCTTACCTCTTGCAACACTGCACTCTTCTCCAGATGTTGGAAAGGGTTCGACCCACTTCCTGTGAGTCAAAACATTAGTTAAGACTTCTGTGTTTTCTGACACTTTGAGTTGTTACCAAATACAATTACACTTGAAGCCAACAGCTTGTGGCACACATCTACATTCGACAGAGGGGTCTACGCTGGCCAGAAAGGTCACGTGTTGAATTAACAGATATAGCGCTATAGTTAACTAATAGTGATAACGTTAAAGACGTCCGATTGAGCCAGCCCAGCTTGCCATACAAAGCTACGCTCGTTTCAAGCTAACGCTGAGGTTAGCGGATTGATATTGACATTTCTGTGACAGGAAGATGTTTCACAAATGTAAACCCAACTGCAATTCGTTTCATAATTAACCTAAACACCTTGCGCACAGCCATAAATTAGCCTGCAGGTCAACCAACTAACCTGCTAGCTAGCTGGCAAGCTAACGCGTTAGCTCCAAAAACGAGCGAGCTCGTGTCAACCCACAGGTCACTTTCATGTTTCACTGTCAAACGTAATAACTTTCCAATCTCACCAGATTCTTCGTCCTTCTTGTCAAATTTCTTAATCATTGTAGCGGAATGAAGCTCGCGGATGAGTGCGAATGATGACCATCAGAAAAGCTACTTCCACGTAGCCAAAAACGAGAGCTTCCTGTTTGCGTCCACGTCGACGGAATACACGTCAAATGTTACTCCGCATCATGACCAACAGAGGGCGCTGTTCGACCTCAAACGTAAATCAGTCAATCAATTAATCATGTTTATTTATATAGCCTTTTTATACAAGCATGTCTTAAAGGGCTTTACATTACATCATGCACTGTATACATACTTCATCATATACATACTATATGATACACTACATCATGTACAACGACATATACGTACGTACTACATTATACACATCTATACCATAATACAGTCATAGAATAAAGCCGAAAACCTCTTTACTTTATTTGCTTTTCTTATTTATTTATCAGTTCACGTTTGACCACGTTTCACGTTATTATATTTTGCTTAGGCCTTCATTTGGTTTATAGTGTAAATTACTGTAACACTGTTGTGATAATACTTTATAAATATTGTGTATTATAGTATTGTTATTATTAGTATTGTTGTTGTTGTTGTTATATTTTGCAAAATCTTTGTGAAGATCCTGTCCGCATTTCAATACTTTCTTCAATTTTAAGTCTAAAACTATATATCTATATAATTTTAGGACGCAAACAATGGTAAATAATGTCTCTACATCTAAAATGATTGCCTAAAATGAAATGTTTTTATATTCTTAAGCGGTATAAACATCAAACATAGGCAAATTAGGCTAATGATGTCCTATGCCCTCATATTTTCCTAAATGTATGCGTATAGCCCAGGTCTTTACAGTATATATTTTCACATCTCAACATTCAGCTTTTCCTTTTATTGTAAGGCTCATATTGTGTTATTGTATATTGACCATTAACATTAACAGCTATTTTAAAATTCATAATCTGTGCATTTTGGATGTACAGCCTACTGCACATACATTTTGCTTTGCTTTTGCTCTGCACCCTTTCAGCACTTGGTAACTTTGTTTTGAAAGTGTTAAATAATCATTATTAAGATAGGGAAATGTTTATACCTTTATTTTGAAGGACATCGTCCTCTGCAGTGCGACTGACGTACTTCCGCTGTCCTAAAATCCATTTTAGGTCATTCATTTATATGTCGAGAAATTCTTTACCCTTATTACAGAAATATATAGTTTAAGTTTTTAAATTGTCATCCAATTTTTACTCTGTCCCAAGTTTTCTGCATCATACATCAGGAAGCTCTTTTGCCTACAAACAGAACAAAAAGTATCTACAAACTTTGTAAACAGACCTGCTTTTTCCAAAAACATAAATTACTCAAAATATTAACAGCCAAGGAGCAGAAATTAGTTTTTGGAATGAGCAAGGGCCAAAGAGATAAATATACACCACCATTCAGATGAAAGAGAAGCTAAAGGTTAGCATAATAACAGGTCACTTTCTCTGAGTTTATAATATTTTCACATATAGGCTACTAGTGAAAATATAATAATTTATCTCTTAACATACTTTAATTTTTACTTTTTGAGGAATTTGAGGAATTGTAATTAAATGACATGTTTGACTCCACTCTGCGGCTTGGCCGGAAGATGAAAAGTGACAGAAACCTTGGGTGGGGCTGTTTGATGGCTTGTGCGTGGGATTTATTACTTCTCCTGCAAATATTAGGCTAAAACTGCTGCAGGGGGAGTCTGGACATCTTTATGACATCAATTCAAAGTATACATTATCAGGGCAGGAAACAACTTAACAAGGAAACTAATGCCAATTGATTCTGTCTATCTGTCCCCCCCCAAAAAAAGTGAATGTATGAGAAAAAGAGCGAGAGATATCTAAGATATATTGACACAAGCATTTATTTATTTGAGGAAAAATAATCCTTTATTTTGAGTATAAAAATAACAGACATCTGATGAGCACATACAGTACATTCCCATGCATTGACCTTTTTGTTTTTGTTTCCTGCATTTCATCATTTTGCAGTTGGCTTGTCACGTGTGTCCACCCGAGGAGTCTCTTCTCAATGCTTCACACCGGAGTCCTATATATAGGACATACACACACTACATCATCATGTACATACTATATCACATACACACACACACTACATCATACACATCATATACCATACTGCACATAAACACGCTCACGTCTCAGAGTTTGTCCCAGGAACCCCCATATGGGAAGCTGCTGATTGAGTACTGAGCAGTGAGGGAGATCACCGTGGCAACAAGTGAAACCCGTGTTTAGAAAAGTCATCCTTATACTGTACATGCTCTACTTGGGATCAATTATAGTGAATTACCTTACATAATAAATTATGTTACAGTTACCAATCAGAAACAAGTCGTTCATTGTGTTATCACCCCCAGCAAATAATTTTTTCCCCATCCTCAGATTCGTTTCCTTCATAATGACTTGACTTTTCTCTAGTGGAAGTTTTCCCAATATGTATTCCTTAGACCGTTCTGGTGTGGAGCGACTCTTATCGCGACATTTGAATGAAATCCCCCGGGTGTAACGGAACATGAATGTAACGAGTACGCTATTTGAATGAGTAATTAGCGTGACTTTAAAAATGAAGTTTGGCTGTGTGAGTTACACGCGGGACGTCCGGCTTCACTTCCTGCGTCCGATCTGCGCCAGGAGACGCGCGTTGTCGGCCGCCTTGGCTCGCAGGTTCTTGGCCTTGGCCACGTCGAAGAGGACGTTCATGATGTTGGTCGGCACGTCCAGGGACAGGGTCAGCCTGCTCCTCCGGTCACTCTTACCGCTGTCCCGGTGCAGCTGGCCTCGGACCTTCGGCCGGCTCAGG
>OMOT01037694.1:0-11715 GCA_900312575.1 Acanthochaenus luetkenii
CTACCCCACTCACTAGAACTACCCCACACCCACTAATTACTCCTCTATATCTACCCCACTCATTATAACTGCTCAGCACCCACCAACTACCCTACTATGACTACCCCAGACTCAGTAACTACCCCACTGAATATAACTGGCCCACACTCACTAATAATCACACTATAACTACCCCACACTCACTAAATACCCCACTACAGCTACCTCACTCATCATATCTACCTACCAAGGTATTAATGCCAAGTCCAAAGACATGCAGGTCAGGTGAACTGAAAACGATAAATTGCCCATAGATGTGTTTGTGTGCAGTATGGTATATGATGTAGTATATGATCTGTATGATGTAGTGTAGTATGTATGTGACATAGTATATGATGTATATGTAGTATGCTATGCATATATGATGCAATGTAAAGCCCTTTGAGACATGCTTGTGTAAAAGGGATATATAACCATGATTGATGATTAATTACCCCTACCAAAGCATTTATTTTTTTTGCCAAAAGAAAGCATACAATAAAAAAAATTGGTTGGTCCCTTTTTTCTTTTTTTTTTCTTCCACTTGGCAGCAATAAGCTTCCGTATAAAAACCCCCATCCCATACCACAATATCACAATATTAAGTAATATGATGACACCACACTGGAATATTTAAAATGACGCGCCGATTAGTTGGAGTAGAAGCAGGATAACGGCACAAGCAAACTACTTAAATTTACTAGTTTGTCTAGCCATTATATTATTTAAAATGTGTACACTGTACCTGCAGCGCCTTGCAGCCAAGGTGGGCTGCCTTAGCAATAATTGTCAGCTGTCTTGGCTGAGAAATTCCCGCAAAAGTACTATTCATTGTATTTATGAATGTCATTTGGACCAAACTGTCGCTTGTGTTTTAAAGTTGGATACAGTAATTAACTGCGACATCTCCAGGTCCTTCTCAGTAACCTCTGACACTTTGAGCCTCAGCCAAACTGAGGAGGTCAAATTTATTCTGAGTTTTTTCTTCGCCATTCTGTATAATGCACTCACCATAATGAAGTTAAAACAAGCAACATCCAATCATCTTCTGTATTACAAGATTACCAAGATGGGCCTTAGAGGAACCCTGTTTTTGCCAGACATGACTTTACACCTATCACCTATGCCTTGTACTGGTCAATCAGCGGGTGGTTAAAAACAATGCAATTTTACAGCTTATCCTGAAGAGAACCAGGACTATAAAAAAATGCAGGGTTTAACGAGTGCAAAGCAATAATGCCTACTCATGCAAAAGGCGTAATTGGTTTGGCTCCTGTCTGTTCTGACACGCCTTATGGGTGAACATATTTAGCCGGCTCCAAATGCAATAGCCAATGAAAACTGCTTTATGGCAGCTGTGCATTTTTAACAAAGCCAGAATCAGAAATGTCGAATAAATGGGATGTCACAGAAATCCTCATAGTAAACACAAGCATAGCCCTGGGTGCTACCGGCACCGGTGTACTGAATAACCTGACATACCCCTGCACTTTGTCCTTTCCTGCCATAACATCACTGAGTTACCACCAAAGGCTATGTTTGTTTTTGTCGATCAGTGGTGACGCCATCAATTTTTCAGCTATTAGAGCCCCTGCTAGAATAATTAAGGGTACAGTTTATTTCTGAGACAGACTGAATCATATATGGGCCTACACTCCCACCCCACCCCCAAACTGGGGAGATCATTTGGCTTATTAGTCTCGGCTACACCCGCGCTTACCACCAAGAGCCGCGTTTCACCTCGTTGGCTTTATCGTGCAACATGCATGGGTATTTGTGGACGAGCGGGTAACATTATCACGTTTTGTTGATGTTACGCGCAATGCCAATACGCTGGGCAGCAAATATGCCATGTCTATAAAAGTTTATTAGCTATTAGCTAGCCACAACGACAGTATTGATGGAGGTCTACCTGGCTCAGCAGCTAGCTGGGCTAACCATCACATCCAGCTACTTTTTGACGGTTGTCTCTACCATATTAGATGTGACATTTTTACAGAAACTGAGTACACAACTTGCGTTGCCTCTAAGGGCCGAACAAACCACTATCAAGCAACACACAACGTTAACTAACCACTAGCTATGTTAGTTAATTACCACTAACCTAGTATCAAGCCAGCATTCCGGGGAAATGGCATAACTTTCAGACCAAGTTGTACCCGCGCCTAGCTGGTTAGTTTACGCTTTAGTTACATTTATTTAATGTTACACACGTTTGCCAGCGTGTTCTTTTTAACGAGTTTGGACGTAGGAGGCGGGCGCAACCCATATGTCGGTTGTCATATGAGATATTATGTTAGCTAACCGGTAATACTAGCTAGCAACCATCCCGTGCTAGCCAGCTAGCTAAGTAATGGCTAAAGCTAGCTAGCAGTTTGTTGCTAGCGTCAGCTAGCCGACTAGCATACAGTCGTAGGCAATCGTTTCCGCTTTACTTACAAGTGCAACGACGCGCAGACATAATACCCACATTGTGCTCATCAGGGAAGCCAACGTGGAAGTGTATCGAACTCACCGTCTTGCAGATCAAACGTTGTCCATTCCCCCAGTAGTTCGCTAACACTACAGCCAGGCCTCCCCCCCTCTCCAGTCCAGATGTGTCAGACAGTTGCTGCTGCAATTTTTTCATCAACAGGAAGTGTTCTTTTGGGTCTTTGCATATCTGCGTGTTTTGCAGCAGCAGCCCCTCCCCTCCAACTCCTGTCAGTGTTTTGTACTGAGACATCGTGTTCCTGTAGTTACGTGACGTGATGGAGGACTGTGCACGAAGATCAGTGTAAAGTGCAGTTAAACAAAATCTTTCAATAGTTCTCAACAGATAACGCGGGCAGGCTTATCTCCCGACTACACGTAGAGGTCCGTTTCTAATTGTACACTTCTTCACTTTACAACATCGCATGGGAGGGAGGACACTTTTCACTCACACCAATTAAAACCACAGTGACAATTTTCCTTCTTGATTTGAGGCTGGATTGATTGTAGACACTAGTTACCTAATTTACATTTTAAATCAGATCGACACTTTATTCAGACATGGGGGAGCATATAAGGTCTGCCAGCTTTTTTTAAAAACAATTTTTATCTAATATTTATTTAACCAGGCAAGTCTCATTGAGATTAAAAATCCATTTAGCAAGAGAGACCTGGCCAAGATGGCAGCATGGATGACATACTGGACATAAAAGTGGCTCACAAGAACAACATAACAAGATAAAACAAGTAGGTAAGCATAGTCACATAGCACACAAAACAATACAATCAAGTACATAATTTAAACAGTGCAGAAACATTGTCCAATATAGATACTTCAAAATAACCAAAGGAAATCACATCAGTCAGTTTTAAATCATTCTGTTGTGCGTTCCATGTAGAGGGAGCTGAGGGAGAGAGTCGCCTACTTAAAGACATTTTTACCCAGCTCAGTTCCAACACGAGGGACAGACATCTGCAGAACATCCAGTGAGCATAAAGCATAATGTCCAAGGTTACTGGACATGTAAGTACACAGGTAAGATGGAAGCATCCCAATGATGGGCTTATAAATTCAACTGTACCAGTGGATACGCATATGCACATATACAGATACAGACTATATCACCTCTTTCGTGATCATTAACATTTTTATATCCTTTAATCTGTTTTTTTAGTACTTTGTTTTAATTATACTGTGTTGTATTGTGTCTATATAATGTAATGTACATTGTAATGTGGGTGCATAATGTCTATTATACGTACTGCTATGTATTTGTAACTGGTAATTGTATTGTGATGTGGTGTAACATTCCTGTCTCTTGTTTCTTGACCTGCCCAGGGACCACAGATGTAAATGAGCAGCAATGCTATAATCCGGCATGTTTACATGTTTACATGTTGCACTGTCCCTATTTCAAATAAACTATTAAGCTAAAAAACAAAAAAACATAAAAGGCCACCCAGGCAGTATCTTACTAGATATTGATTCTGGCAAGAGACAACTAGTAGTATGTAGTATGGGGCCTTGGCGGTATCAGTGAAAGTCTATTTATATGCCAAAATCTTTCAAAACTGTATTGCTTCTTCATACAAACATAACATTTGGTCAGTTTTTAAGAATAAGATCTAATAGAATAAAATAAATTCTAATCATTGATCACATTTTGGTCAGTCTTTCACCCATTAGCCGTGGGTAATAAAATATATTGGAACATGTTGTTGAATAGTTATAATCCATTGTTCCCACTAACTCACAATGCATTCATTCAGTTCTCTATAGATCCCACAAAGGGGCGCCAGAGACTAAATTGATGATAAAACAAACTGCATCCCAGTCCTCCCTTCCATTATTGAATAAACTATTCTCAAAAGGTTGAGTGGGTTAGAGTAGGAAGGTAAATATTCCATTCAACCAATCAGATGGCATTTCAGAGTATCATAGATCATAGGCCAAGTGAAATGGTGAATGTAAATATTGAATCACTTATCATGATGAGCTACCAGATTGTGTTGGTTTTGGTAATTTGGTTTAAAAAACGTTGTCCACTACAGTTAAGGGTTGCTAAATGAGGACTTTGAAATGTTGGACACATTGCAGGATTTCATTATGCACACTATAATAAAGATCAAAGTATTTCCTCAAGACAATGGAAACATATCTCAGATTATCCGCATAGTTCTCCCATTAATCCAATAAAACTACAACAAGAACATTGTGGAAAATAAGTGTAACCATCAAGACTTTTTTTGGCGATGGACTTATGTAAGCAAAGAGGTGAGTTTGTTGTAGTAATCAGTTTTATGTATGATGCTTTGAATATAATCTGCATTACTGCAAAGTTCGTAACTATATAAGCATGCTTTGCACTTGCACACATGACTTGCAATTGTAGAATTCAGAATTTGTATCTTTTAAACCAACGTGTTTATCATCTTACAACTGTAAATGGTGGATTGCATTTAGTATTCAATAGAGTGTATATTATTGTGACCCCAACTAAATGTCGAGGTCCATGGTCCTATTTCAGTTGATCTCATTACAGCTATTATTTTTTGATAACCGCTTGCAAATATGTGCTGTGTCTTATTTTGTTGACCATTTCTAAGTATTTCTAGGTGCCTGTTTTTCTGTTGGAAGAAAGAGATGGGTAAACTCTTGCCTGCCTACTGTTTGAAGCACTTTGTCTGCAGTACTTGTAGTAGAGAGGAATGAATGTGTGCAGTGTGTGTTTCTTTTTTATTGTGTGTGAGTGACAGCTTGGCAGCTCAGGTGAATATCTGACCTAATCTGGGTGCAGGTGGGTGATCAACATACAGCGAAGAATCGCTTTGTCATTGCACGTGCTTCTTGTTAAACAAGTCACTCCTCTATTCCTGACAGTAATTTGCTTCTTCTTTTTCTTTTTCTTCCAGGAGATTGATGCACAACTGAAGGTGCAGCCAAGGTATGGTGATTAGAGATGGTTTTGTTGACCTGCAGGAATGATCGTGGTATTGATAACATTTCAAACAGACTCATAATCAAAGGGTTTCCTGTTGAAGTTGTAATCTTTCCTGAAATAGGGCTTTGTTAGCTCAGTGTCATTTGCTTGACCAGGAATTATTTGGCGGTAAGCTAATGGGGCTGGTTTTGAGTGGTGCAGCGCCAGGGATCATATAGGGGCTCCAGGTGGTGTGGCCTGGGGCTCTGATGTGCTGCTCCTTTTTAATCCCAGATGACATTGCAAAATCCCCAAACCCCCTGCCCCAGTATAAGACTGTATAAGAGGAGAGACCAGATTTGTTTAAGGACCAGATATCATGTATCAGACTGAAGGAATAAGGGGCTCCACTGTTTTGTGCTAAACCCGAGACCACAGATTATGGAAATATCAAAGATTAATATGTCTTAATTGTCTTGAAGGAACATGACTCGGTGTTTGTAATATACTCTAGTAAATCCAAAATCCAAATCTGCTTCTGATTCATTCTGATTTGATATCTTAGGTTAAAACACAGTCTTCACAGATTTTGGTCCATCAATTGAAATTACAGTGAAGCAAATGTTTTCCCAGATATGGAAGCTCATTCTATGTAATAGGTAATATGTTTATAATAATATGTCTTAAACTTCAACTATGGTTAATAAGCATTGTGTCACAGTCTTCAAATTTCACACAAAAAAGTACAAAATAGTTGTTAGTTTGGTAATATTGAATAAGGAGCCCGGTTTTTAAGTTTAACATGAATAACACATTGTTTTCTATGTGCACCAGGAGTCCCAGAATACCTTGGCCGACTGGGGCACTGGCACTGGGAGAACAATGGTCTCCCAGTGCTCCTGTCCAGAAATAGTCTATACCTCACTGATGGAGAACATATTTTCCAATAGCAGGTGTTTGAGTCAGTCAGAGCCTGATCCTCACCATGACTGTAAATGAAAGGGCCAGCTTGTCCAGGTGCGCGAGCACCTCTCTGGCCCTCTCAGGTTTCTCCTTGACGGAGGGGCTTTTCGTGGAAGAATGAACAAGAGAAATATTGGCATTAGAGTACCGATGTTAAAAGTTATACATCATCTCCTTTTTGGATATATAATATTCTACATGTGGTAATGGGAATTTGTTCTCTGAAGCCAGTGACAATGACTAGTATCTATTGTGGATGGATGATTAACAGCCTTTTGAAGACATAGGTTTCATTCTTGTTTGCAAATGACTCCTTCCATGCACATGACAGTATTGTACACTGTGACCATAAACAATGTAAAATAAAAAAGTCAGTCAGTTTGACATATCTTCATTTCATTTTGAAATCAGTTTGGCTCCAACCAAAGCTTGCCAAGACAAAACCTTACATTCAAACTAAGAGACAAATAAGTGCAATAAGCATATGCATTGCAGAGATAATTATCTCTCAGATGTGTCACATATTTGCCTGAGAAATTAAGCCAATTTGTGCAAATGGTGGCCTGGGGTTGGGGGGATACCGAGTAGCTTGTAAAGATGACTGATATCTGGCACAGCATGAAGAGAACGAGAGGTGTGCTGCCCGGTGCTTAGCTCAAATGAAAGCTCTGATTAGTGGAGCAAAGATCAAAATGAGAGAGCGGCGGAGGCTTCAGCTGGGCCTTTGTTATTGATAAGTCTGTCATCTCTGCTGATATTGGAGCAGTAATGGCAGCTGATGATTAGGCCACTCCTGAGCTATTAACTACATTTCTTATCCTTTTACTGGGGCCCAAGAGAGCCTGCTCCAGAGACAAAGGCATCCTTTATGAAGCCGAGTTCTTAAACGGCTTCCACCTGACCTAAAAGGCACAACTGTTACGTCTTTCTGCCAGGCCAAAGAAGTCAGGGACGAGATACATGTCAGAGGTCGCAATGTGCTGCGGTTTGAAATGAAGGGGTTCTGAGTGAGTAAGCTGCTGAAAGAGGGCTGCGGCAAAATTACAGAAAATGGGCTGTTTTGTCAACATTTCATCAGCAGATTTACAGAAAGCTGACCCGACCCTTTCTCTCCCCCTCTTTCACGAGGCTCAGGAGATTGAGTGGGTCAGAATTGACTGACAAACAAATCTCTTCTTTATTTCTTTCTCGCTTTCTCTTTCCCTCCCGAGAAGTGATATTCAATATGATCTCTTTTTAATGATCCCAAGTGGCTGAAATTACATATCCACAACACATATTGTTGAGATAGTTTCAGTCGGATTCCACGGCTTTTTTACTAAGGGCATGTTTCAGTTCTCAGGCATTTGACAAACAATAATGGGGCATTGATTTTGCATCATTATGCCACATTATGCATGGATCTAGTATGTATGGATATCCATTGTAATATTGAAGCTGTTTGTATAATAAATACAGTATCACGTGCGACCGGGACTGATTAAAAAGGTGGCATATAGATGTAGGCTTGCAAGTGTAGACTATACTGCATACAAGCCTGTTTTGGGCACAGCGTTTCCATCTTCAGCTCCGTGTCTTGTCTCTGATCAGTCCTCTTTCTGCTTTTGGTATTCCCTAACAAAGGCCAACAGGAATCCTAGGCTTGTTGATTTAGCCCCCAGTGGCCGGAGGCAAAGCATCTTTCATTAAAGTCTAAAACCCCAGGAATGAGATACTGGCCTCACGATAAGATCTGGTAATGCAGTAACATGGAATTATGGAAGAAGAAAATTGCCATTTTGTAAATAAGCACCTGTGATCTCCCATGAAAGCCTCCTGTTCCCGGGTTGGGTCGGTCCCAGGAGGGGTAGAGGGTCCTGGAACCCAATCCATCCTGCAGGGGAGAGATTTGCAAGGCTGAAGGCCTGGAGCAGTGCTGCTGCTGTGGAAGGTCAGCGCAGGGAGAACCAGACAGTGATCCCGTGTTGCTGCCAGGGAAAATCATCACCTGCCCACAGGGGAAATGCCCTGCTGTTCATGGTACTATTTGTGGTCAGCAAATGCTTTAAGGTCAATACAAAGCATTTATGAGACACTCCTGAGGTATTGTCACAGCAACTTCATCAGTTTACCAGTAAGTGTGGACAAATCAGTGAACTGCTGTGAGACTATGGGAGTTCTTGTTTCCTCCATCGCTCTTGCGAAGGCATGTCCATCTCATCACTTTTAGGAAGGTGTTTCTTTGTCCTAACCTCTATGGAGACACCATGTCAGAAGCCAAAGAATGATGTAGCATTCTGACAAGCTGGATACCCTTTTACTCGTACACTGAGGTCAAACTCAGAGTCCTCCAAAGAGACTACAAAGAATTCAGGTGTTCTGCCTGCAGCAAAAGCCCTGAAGAAGAAAATAAAGAAATCCCTCAGGCTAAGGTACAAGCAGAGCTGGTCACACGGCAATCACAATGATGAAGTTTCCAATAACTGTGGTTTGCAGTGTTGGCAATGTAAAGCTTGCTCATTCACACCTCATAGTATCAAAGGACTATCTGTTGGAGGCCAAGCCCTGGATTTATTCTTATTTTAATTAATAATTTGTAATTAATAATTTGTAAGCAGGTGCTGTAGGGATGTTTTTTTACTCTGGGTAGTCTGTCCCAGGCTTTCCATACACGTACTCACTACAGTTAGTTGAATGGCGAATCGTCTTAACGTAAGAACACGTTGAAATGGCTGCCAATGAGGGCTCGGGGTAAAACGGATCAGCTGGAAAGGAGAGGCTGGAAGGAAGGAAGGAAGAGAAAAGTCTTATTGTGGTGGAACTGATGTGTTTTTGTCTCCTCTGGATAGTTTCTTCATCACCTCTTTAAATTTTAAAGCATTTGGCACACAGCCTGTGGCAGGTTCTCTTGAGGAAGCAGCAAAGCAATGAGGGTCAATGGTGCCATAAATCTTAGACTGTCCACTTTGGAATCCGACATGGACACTTGAGATATGCATATTTAATGGGATTTTCATGTTGGTGTGACTTGAACGTCCAAGTCGAATGCATTTTATATTAGGGAACTGTTGCTAGGTGCTAACAAGTGAGAATAAAGCTGTTTATCCGTTGGAAATGCTTATTACTAAGGAATCCTTATCTGCATTTTCCTACGATGCAAAATGGGTGACATGTGTACAACTGCCCATAAGTCTTGCCTTTGGGCTTCGAAGGGCCTTAGGGGGAAGAGGGTTGGCAGCCATGTTTTCGCACCTCATTCCAGAGCGATGCAATAAGTGACATAACTTTGGCCTTAACCTAAGAATGAGACTAACGCTCCCGGACAAGCTTTCTCTCTTCAACCTCTGTCCTCCCTCTCCTAGATCAGACCTCTAGATTACAATGTACAGATGTACTGTTTGCACTCGTGGGTTAAGCTCAATTGAACACATAATATCAAACCCTTTAAGCGGAATATCTTGGGGCCAAAACACAGCAGGTGTTTTGTTCTGTATAATCAAGAAAAAGCCTACTGTGCATGTATTCAGGCTAACCTGCTTTGATTTTCTTTCCCAAAAATAAGCATTCGCTTTTGTCTTATGCACCATAAGAGGGCTCTGCCATTCAGTCCAATGAAAATAACCTTATTTTATGACAACTGTATTAAATAACTGGATCTTCCATTGTACAAAAGTATGGTGCAGCAATAACTTACCCACCGCCTAATCGCCTAAAAGACGCTACCAGATGCTTGGCACATCAGTCCCTGTAAATAATAAAGTTGTTGAAAAAAGAACGCCATCAACATCTTTCCCTTTAGCAAAGCCAATCACAAAATTGTGGTTAAGAAAAGAAAAAGAAAAACACTTGCCAGCGTATATAATGTAAATAGTTTCTGGCAACACAGAGGGGTATAAGTTCAAGACAATATTTGGAAGTTAGGAGACTGACAGTAATTCAATTAGACAGGAATCCTCACCCCATCTGTGGGTCAGAGTTATCCATGTTAATCAGTAGAGACCGGAGACATATAAGCTGCCGGTTTCCTGCTGGGGCTAGTCCGTCTGACTATGCAGTGTTACCATGCTTTGCACTTATTGTCAGTAAAAAGTCACCATTAAACATGCATGTCATTTGGAAATTATTAGTTAAACCATTAACCTAACATTTAATTTTAAACGAGCGGCTTTGGTTATAACTTTAATATCATTAGCTACTGAAGTAAACATTTGCAAATGACTTGATTTATCGATTGTTTTCGACTATTTTTAATATTGCTTGAAAAGCATTTTTGTTATATTAATTACTCTTTCTTAAAGTGAAATATAGAAAATACGGAGCACATGGAAGATCATTTAACGGACATATGTAAATGCAAAAGAGATGGTTAATTGAAAATTGCAATGTTATTCATAAAGCAGCTCTTCATTGGTTCTTAAATGAACATTTTAAGTTAACTTTGTATTATATATTTGTGAATAATCAATGAGAACGCAATAATCTGAGGTGGAAACAACATTTGCAAATGATTGAGTGATTTACAGACTTAATTATTTCTATATTGATTTCTAACCAGTTTAAGTAAGGTACTATGTAAAACTGTCATGTTATTGTCAATTGCACATTTCCTCTAATTAACCCTGTGATAAGCGTGTTCATTACGATTGTTGCAAGTTGTGTCACTTGTGGTTATTTTCACTATGCGGAAGCACACTTTCTAGCCAGCACTTTCTAGCACTGGTTAGCTTAATACCATTTGGCAATCGTTGTAAACATTCGTAAGGTCTGCTGCACCTCCTCTGTGTAAGAGAGTGCCAAGAGTGTGCTCTGAATGCTACAAGAGAGGGTGACACTGTGAACATACAAACAGGAATTCAAATGGTAGTCTGAACAGCCCAATTTGGTGCCAGAGTAAGCTGTGACCCTCAGAAGGGCCAATTTATGAATGCCTGTTGTCTGGACACTTTGCACCCTGGGATACAGCTGCAAAAAGTAATTACTTCAAACCAGGAAGCTGTCAGCTTGGCTAGAAGCAAATGGTGTATTATCTGCAACAACAACCCAAACAAATTGGAAGATAAGAAGTATGCACTGTGCATCATCCAGAGCCGGATCGTGCCGATTTAACTGGCATATCAATTATTAAACTCAGCTTGGGACTAGGGGACATATTGATAGTCCCAATTAGATGGGGTTGATGTATATTTACAAGATAATTTAAAGTCGTGATAACTTCCAACCACAAAACTCAATAAAAACACAATATCCATTTGTATTCCTCTGCATGGATCCTCCCTGCTTGGAGATCCTGGTTACTTCAACTAAGCACCAACGATTAGACCTACCTGTAATTTCCTCACTCCAAGAACAGGTGGATGCTATT
>OMOT01037694.1:17794-39337 GCA_900312575.1 Acanthochaenus luetkenii
TTGTGCCGCCCCAGGGAGGTCAGACAAATTCACGTCTCATCATACACCGAGATAGCAACGATACAGGGTAATGACTCAGCTGCTATTTCAACCCTGTCACCTTTGTTGTAAAAAATTATTTTTATCAAAAACATCTTATCTTGCATGGCTCGGTCAGCTAAATTACATTTGTCAAAGATTCATGACAATTAACATTAGCTTGTTTTTATGTTGGTGTTTTTTTTTGTTGCTATACATTGTGCTTTGATTTAATGTGAATTCAAAAAAACAATGTACGTATGTCTGGATATTAATTCTAAGTAACAGAAATATAGTGCGCATGTTATTGTATAAAAGCCATGTGTATTTGTGTGTGCATACTATTTCATATAATAGTTCCATAACACTCAATATTTTATTAACACTGCCATTTAATACATTTGTAACAATTCAATCCAGCCCATCATCTGTTGATGCACTGATTAGTCCACTGAGTTGATAAATGGATATTTATATGTGAAGGTCTTTCATGTAATTCACACTGAAAAGCAATGACATGTTCACTTGGCACACTAACACTACCACATGCCAAAGTGAATCGTTTAATTGGTGGAATGGTAATTTCAATGAAATATGCAAAATATGCACATTGATTTTACTGTAAATTGAGCTAGCAATGTTTTTGGTTTTTTTCCTAATGTGAATTAATCAGTGATGTCTAAATCACTGGTATACTTGCATACAAACACACAGAGATGCACAGACAACAAAGACACACACACACACACAAAGCAAAATAATGAAAGTGAACTACTTTTTGGTGGGATATCTTTTTGTGTGTGTGGCATGAACAGTACGTCAGTGGCCTGGGTGGCGGTCTACTTAGACTCAGTCAGAAGAGTGGACAGGCTCTAATGAGAAGCAGGAGCTGTGAGGTGGGAGTGGGACTGGCTCTTGGGAAGGGTCACATGGGGTTAACTATCAAAGATGAGTGCAAACCTATCCCTGTGGAAAAGACTCAGAAGAAAACATCACCCTGCACATGCTAAGCTCCCCAAACTGGGAGTTCCTCATCTTAATTAATCCAAGACACAAGATTCCTCCCCCCTCCCAACTAAAAGTTTGCTCCCCTCCACAGAAAAGTGCATACTAATATAGTTGAATGTCATGGTCATTTTAGCTTATAGACATTTTTAGGCTATGCAGTTAATTTTGATTTACTTTGACGGTAGTATGGAAGTTAAAGGCCGTGTTATTGATTTGAAGTTCATCACAGCCTGCTTGTGAGTGTATTTTATGGTTTTCGGCAAAAACAAAGCACAAACGCAGTTGATACATATTTATGCATTCGGCTATTTATTGAAAACAATCTGAAGGAATTAATAAAGTATATATGGTTAACCATGGAGAAAATATGATGGTAAATATATTATTGGAGTTGGAAAGATTTGTGTGGGTACTTTGAGAAACACCCTGCAAATTTTGGAAACCACATTGTGATAGACAGTTAAAACCCATAGGAAAATAAAGACAGATGTGGAAGTCTAGAATTAAGCTTGTCAGAAACAGTGGCAGCATTGAAATTGTCTAGACGTCTCATTTTTATGATGGAAAACTGACTATATTAATGCAATATGTTGATTAAAACCAAATTTGTCAAATCCTATACTGGCAGAATTACACTTACATTTTCATCAACTGTATAGCTGTCTGAATCAATCACAAGCTTTGTCGTCATTTTAAAGATTCAATCATTTTAAAGATTTCAAAACAATTACGGAAATCTAATTCATAATGCCACTGTTAACATTAGCTGTCGGCAGCTGTCATCACAAGGCCTGAGTGTTTCTTGCTGCATCATTACGAGGTACTGTGTAAATCTCAAACAAACTCAATTGTAGATACTAAAATCGAAAGGATGGGAAACGAATCTATGAGCCACGAGATATTCATAAGCATTTGAGATGTTTTTGTAGTTTGGGACTTTTGTAACAAAAGTTAACAAATATAGTTGTCTACAAATGTGAGGGAGCTACTGCAGTATTTCCAAGACAATATATGGGAACCATATATTGTAGCAATACACTCACTACCCACACTCTACTTAATTTGCCATTGATCCTACCTTCCCGTTCCCCTCTTGCTGCAACCCTCACACTTAGAATCTTTCGTCACACCAACACATTAGTTTCCCTCCACTTGTCCAGACAAGGATTTAACTGGTAATGGCCTTGTAATGGGCTACAGGTCCTTGGGCAAAGGCTGTAAAGGCTATATTATTGAACAATCACTTGACTGACAATTTCTGAGCACCTATGGAAATTGCTAGGCGTCAACTGGAACCATCCGCTCAATCAACCAATTGAACGGTGACCACAAGACTGAAACCGATGAAAGAGACAATAAATCCCTCGCGGGAAGACAGAACATGTCAGTAGGCCAGGATCAGTTCGCCAGACATGACTGTGTCAGCTTCCACGATCTAGAGCACGCTGGCTTTCTATTGCAGTTGCCTCGGAGCAAATAAAGTGTCCTGTTCAGACACGTAGAAGGTTTTAAACAACCCCTCCTTTCAAATCAAAGAAATGTAACGAGGAACAGAAAATAATCATTAAATAATTTGGTTGTGAAGATGCGTAAGAAGGGGCGGCGCGGTGGCGCGGTGGTTAGCGCCGTCGCCTCACAGCAAGAAGGTCATGGGTTCGAATCTCCGTCCCGGTCCTTTCTGTGTGGAGTTTGCATGTTCTCCCCGTGTTCGCGTGGGTTTCCTCCTGGTGCTCCGGTTTCCTCCCACAGTCCAAAGACATGCAGGTCAAGTGAATTGGAGACTCTAAAATTCCCCGTAGGTGTGAATGTGAGTGTGACTGTGTTTGTCTGTCTATGTGTTATCCCTGTGATGGACTGGTGATCCATCCAGGGTGTTTCCCTCGCCTTTCACCCAATGCATGCTGGGATAGGCTCCAGCCCCCCGTGACCCTGAATAGGAGTAAGCGGGTATAGAAGATGGATGGATGGAGAAGTGTAAGATGGAAGATGTGGTGAGTATATTTCTCCTCTTATGCCGACCAGTATGAAGCAAATAGGAACTCTGTACTCAATACGGCATCGTTCAGCACTGGCAGCCTACTGGGTGCTTCACTGCCCCAGTGACGTGAGGTGTTTCTACATGTCCGCCTCCGTTTATTGTTTCAGACCAGGGCTCTTCCTGCTGAGATCGTTTACAGTTTTAGATTGTTTTAGGCTACTGAAATTCGAGCTCCAGCCATCACATATTAATCCAGTTTGATCACTGTGATATCATTTACTGGGGGATCTTTGTCATAAACACTAAAGATGGCTGGCACCTGTCCCTGTTGATACTGCGCAGCAGCGGCACCCTTGTGTACTTTGCATATTTACGTTTTAATTGCATTACAACCCGCACGGTCTATTAATGGTGTTTCCGTTCCAATTGCTGGGTTGACACAAATATGCCATGTTCCCCCATCAGCCCTGGTGTGCATCTATTTGCACCAGGCATGCAGCGGACTATAGAGGGAACACCATGCTAACTAAGACCAAGGCGAGAGTAAATGAAGTTCTCCCCATTGCTTTGAATGGTATCATTGTATATTTTCCATAGTAAATTGTAAACCCATTGCCTCGTATCACCTGAAGAAGTCAAACCAGTACCCGAGCAAGCCGGACAGACATTTTTGGAGATGGTTAATATTGACTCTGAGGATTAATGACTGTGTACCTCCCTTGCATGACATTGAAGTGGTTTATCTCATGCATCATCGCAAGCAGTTTGAACACAAACTTGGGACAAAGATGATGGAATCCAATGTTCCCGAGGCAAGTTGACAAGAAATGACACGTACCTTCAAAGGGCCAGCCACAGGCAAGGGTTTGTGGGTAGATCTCTGCTGTGTGCAATGGCAGCTCTCTGTCAGGGCTTGCTGCCGCCTCCTGAGCCTCCTGCTCCTCCAAGACACCTGAAGAAGAAAATCAGGCCATACTGTCAATCTACACATTGACACCACTGCTCTGCAGCTCAAAGGCCTCTCATTTCAGTGTGTTTCTACAAATCAATCAAATCGTGAACACGTTTGTATCGTCATGTATGCTGGGTGAATGTCGTAATCCACGGTACTCCCAAAAATACTTTGAAACAAACTCATTAAATCATACAGGGGATCTCTGTGGCACATGAACGAGTGTCAAACATCACCGCCTGCTCTCAAAAAGAGCGTACCTCATACAGAAAGCTACAGAACGTGAAATCTGGCAACGTAAAGTATTTCACAACAGAGTTTTACTTATTCTGTTTCAAGGCCCTGCTCAGTGGTTAGCGCTCAACGCCATGGAGCCGGTTGGGCCTCCCTTGTCAGCAGAGGAAGTCAACAGAGAGCTTTCAGTCAGGATAGGGCACGGCGAGTCCGATGACATGTATGAAGGCGGGGGAGAGGACCTGTGTGAACTCATGTGCTGCCATACCGTCTCGGGAGTCGGGCCAAGCCAGTGGGCCCGCGGAAGCCTGAGCAAGAGGACTTTGGGTTTCGGGAGCCTGCTCAGACGCACCGCTATGGAGGCTCACACACACGCTGAGGTGCGGGGCGACGGCAGGGTTGGGCCTGGGATTATAGGCCAGATCGTACACGGCTGTGTTCGGCCCTGGTGGCTCCACTTAGCTGACTGACAGTAGTATAATCAATGTCTACTCATAAGGGCCACTCCGGGAGGTCACGACCCCTGCTGTTTGTGATTGGTTATAATCTTGAGTTAGAGCTCGTAGATCCTGAAGGGGTCTATCGAACGGGAAAAACAGTGACTCTCGCCGAACAGTCACAGTTAAGCGTTCAGTGATAATACCGTAGCACGGGAAATATAGAGCGCACGTATATTGCCAGTAGATTCATGCAGTTCAAAAAACACCCGGTAGACTCTATAGATCGAAAAACTCAAGTCAAGCCTCTTTTTAAATATCTTGAAGCATTTTACTTGTCTGTTCCTCAGACAAATCAAAGTGTTTCCCGACCCGTAGCGGTCAGGCCTTAAAGGTCACCCTGTCTTTATTACACCCAACACTTCATCTCTAAATCCATCTTCATTACGCACGGAGGAAGGACAATGGTCTCCCTTGCACTTTCAACACTTAACCTCACCAGGCACAACAATATTGTAAAAGTGCAAATCTCTCTCCAAAATGGCCCCGCAGTTAATAATTAAACCGTGGCATTTGGGAGAGACACCAAAAAATCCATACGCTGAAATTTACTAACCTTTTGAAAAGCTAGTTAGAGGAGGCTGTTCATCTGCAGTTTATTTGGGCTGTTGTAGTCCTCATAATAAAACTGTCAAAAACGGGCAAAAGGCCGGCCGGCACACAAAGGACGGTTGTCTGGCGTTAGCCGGAGGAGAGCGTGAGGCTAATCAATGCCCTCCGTATCAAAGCTCTATTAGGGGAGCTCCGTCTCCAGGGTGAGGGGACGAAAGAGACACGACTGACAAATGATATTCATATGTAACATTATGGATTGTAATTGTAATGATGAACCGATAATGACGCCGGCTCGCACTGCACCGGAAAAAAAAAAGGTCGCGGCAGGGCACGGCAACACCGACCTCTCGCGCCTAACAATACTTATCAAGTTAGATCAGGTCATCCAGGAGGTCAGATGTGACCCAGTGGTCATTAGATGATCTCTGTGCAATAGGTGCACTCTAAGCACCTCATCAATAGTCAGCGTGGCACTCGCCAGATACTGGTTTACCGTTTTATAAAGACCTTTGGGAATTACTTCAAATTGGATCTAATTTATATAAACAAACAAAAGGCATATAGCAGGCTTCTTTTATGACGTGCCACATAAAGGACAGAGGTCAAGCTTTATTTCCAGAGCAAATGTATGTCTTACAAGTCAGTGATGGTGTCCTGGACGCCAAGCAAAAGGCCTCTCATTGGACGGTATGCAATAAGTAGGGAGTACATGACAGGAAGTGTGCGCCAAAAAAACAGAATTCCCTTATTGGCTGTTGACTTTCAGATTTACTGTCCGCGGTCAGCCCTGAGCGTACACTGCCCGTGATTTATTAGCCTCACAGGTGAGTTCTGTCGAAAACATCCAGCGCTTAAATATACAGCTGAGGGCTCACCTTGTCCTGCGCCACGTCCCACGTCCAGAGGTGACGTTTTGTAGGACCTGCTGCGAACCGTCCCGTGTGAGCCAGAAGAGGCCGTCTCCTCTCCTCTTCACGTTCACCCAGACACGAGAAAAAAGAACGACTGTGTGCTGAGAGACAGTGTTCAAAACTTTAACAGGCTTTCAAATGAAACTGATAAAGTTACTCTTTTATATGCAAACGTGTTTTGGGAAGAGGAGTAAGACACATAAAACGGGTTCTTTATTGACAAGATTTGTAAATTGCCTGAGTAACCTGAACTGCATGCGCACTGCACTCCCTTCCGACCCGTGTGGTTTATATGATTGCTGACTTTATCTACCTCACCAATTCTCCGCTCCATTTGGACAAATGCACATCCATACACATCCAACACACTGACACATCCAACACACTGATGAACACTCCTTTGTCAGACGTTTGCTTTGTCAATACTGGTGTCATCTACAGTATATCTTCCAAAAGGTCACTTTAGTCAAGGAATAATGTTAAACACACACAGGTATCTTTACATTTCACGGTAACGTATTGTTACCAATGATCAATCAGTGTACTTACTGTTAATGCAAAGCAAATGTGAAATCTCTGGTCTGTGTTGTCACTAAACCCTTATTAAAGGAGAATGCCACTTAATTCATGCATTTATACAGTATATTGTGTTCTTGTGATCTATGGCAACCCAGTTAGATTTCTGAGCATGAACGTCTCTTTCCTAGTGCTAAAAAACAGAGAACGGTGATCTGCAATCTGCAATGTTACACCAATTTACAGCATGGAGCCGATACATTGATAATAAAAGAGAAATTCCCTTTGTGGACGATTAGAATGTTTGTCTGAACTTTAATTTCCAAGACAACCTTATAGTATCTTATATTATTACATTGCTATCAGTTCTGAGCCACAAAATGTATTCTAATCCTCAAAAATCACCCTGGCTACTGTTGTGTTTTCTATATTGTTTTATTTTATTCTCTCTGGAGCTCTAAATAGGTATGATATCACAAATTGTTTGGCAGGACAAACTCCTCTCTTTGTTCGTGGCTATGGGAGACAGTAGATAATGTTCACAAATACAGATCAAAGTGTCCTAGGTGTAGCACAGTTTAACATTGAAAAATAAATGGTAAAGATTACAGATTTAAAGATAGTTGATGATTAAGACAATAAAACTATCTGGAAAAAGTGATATAGTACATTGTCTCCATGTCATGAAGTCTTAAAATAAAATTGCTAAATGGCCAAAGAAATGGCAAATTGCAATGTCCAGGGCGTCTGAGGTAGGAAAGTGTGCAGGACTTGGATTCCAACATCAAGGGATCGACTCCTGGAGGTTAGGAGTGCTGGCTTGTGTTAGACCTTAAGGTCATCATTCCTTCAACCAATGCCCCTGGCATCACCTTCCTCCTCGACTTCAAACACCCTGGCTGCGTTCCTAGACCATGTACCAATAAGCACCAATAATGCAGACAAATGAAAACCAAAACAGATGGGCTCCAATAGCGCTGGGGATTACTGAGCCCTATCCAGGGCTATATCTACACCCCTGGGCACAGAGAGGTGAATCCTGCACCAGCTCTTTCTCAGCAGAGGAGCAGAGGTAGGAGAACAGCTTTATATGTCAAGTTTCAAATGGCCGTTTGTTCCTAGACCAATGAGGTACCGGAATGAATACCATGGATTATACTTGACCCTTCCTTTTAGTGTGGCTTCCCTGTGTTGTAGGCATTGCTTTTTATTTACTGTATGATTCTGTATATTACCAATGTACAATGTGTCCCTGCTTGTTCTTTGTTCTGTGTTCACGTGTGGTTTTTCAGCAATAAAAAGATTTCCCACAGAGGGATCAATGCAAACCACCATTACTACAACTACGTTAGACCTGTAACATGCAAACAATGTCTCCTACAGTGGCAGGAGCGTTGTGTGGGTCTGACTGATACCATAAAGCAATGCTTTGCTGTGAGGACATGCTTGGATGGCTGACTGTGACCCCTCTTTCTGGTCAAAACCGCAGCATAGTCTGTCATCTGATTACGCACAAGCCCTCAAGGCTCAAAGAATATGTGTCAGACACTGGTTAAAAGTCTCCCCTAACAATTAACCACACGCCGTGGAAAATGCCCAACAAAAACACCCAAAAGCTCCCCCTGCTGCCACTTGGACTAGCTGTGAACTCCTGTGAACTCTGTGAAATCATGAGAAGAGATCTAGACTGTATTGAACCCACAAATGTCTGAGTGCCTTTGGCTCGGGCCAATGCTATAATTAATTGGGCTCGGTTTGTCCACAAAAAAGAAAGAAGAAGTGACATTGGTCTATTGTGAATGTAATGTTGAGAAAGGACAATTGAGAATGTACATTAAAACTGTCATTGGCATACCAACTAAAAGTACGGTGCATACAACCACAACCGTATGAACCAGTTTAAAAAGAGGACATGATTTTCACATGGTACAGGGATGAAGATGGGCTTTGACAAGCACCAGGTGTTTACATTGATTTATTTACTTTTATTATTGTGGTTACATATGTTTAAATCTAGGCATCAATATATGCTTACAAGATAAGCATAATTGGTGAATGAATTAATATATTGATATTTTACATATTTGGTAACATATTAGGATATAATAGGATATATATGAAAGTCAATTTAATTGATGTTTATTAATCATTGTGTGGTAGAGAAGGGGTAGGAAGTGTATACATCTTCCTACTCCTTTTCGGACATGTTAAATTCATATTGTTTATATTGTATTTATGTATTTATTGAAAAAAATGGTATTGTAACCATTTTCTTTTATTATAAAAAAAAAAAAACGTTTTAACATGTTCGAAATAAATATTTCATTCATTAATTCATTCATACAAAACAATTGGCCATGTCAAAATGAATGCATTTGTGTGGTTTTGAATGTGTCACTCACTGACTGATTTAGTGTGATGAAGTGATGGTGGGTTGCTTATCATTGAGCTACTTACTGCCTTTGGTCCTGCTGTGCTCTTGTGGGGCCGTTGGTGAGAGTCTTTCTTTAAATTCCTCTAATGGTGCGAAATGGATTCTTCTGAATAACAAATAGAGCAGCACACGCGTTTTCATGGGTGGGAGTGTGAAGCAAATAGTTAAGAGAGAAATTGAATCACAAACCTCCAATTGTGTCTTCGGTGGAAAATCGCAGGATTTTGCCTATCTAATGAAAATATTGTCGCTAGACTCATTTCCTATGTGGTGCCAGAACGGCAGAAAAGAAAATGTGTGAACAGTTTACTGAAGGCCAGCTCTTAACTTTCCTTGAGTTTGTGTGTGTGTGTGTGTGTTTGTCTCCAGCTCAGGTTTCAGCAGAACTGTTTTCATATCCAGGCCACACTACCTCTGCCTCTAAGAGTCTTGTTTGGCCTATTCAATTCCCAGTGCCAGTGAACAAGCAATGACATAGGCTACATTCACTCGTTGCCTCTACTGTTTGGCACGTTGGAGATTTAAACTGTAGAAAAAGGGGACAGGAAGCAAGAAAAGACCACAGGAAGGACACGAGGACGTAGAGTGTGGAGGTGCAAATGGTCGATGAAGACCATCGTGAGCAAAGTGTATTTTTGTAACCTCACGAATGCAGTGGACCAAGAGCCTGGGTGGAGCAAGGTAAATGTTGGAGAGTTTGGACAACATTAGATACGCTCTGACTCGTGAAACTAGACCCCTGGTCGCTGTTGATGATATCAATAACGATAGACCGATTGACCCGTATTGCACTAACAATTGGAACAGTGTATAGTTTTGGAAATAAATGAGCACAAATATGTCTTTAACAAAAATACCGTGCAGGAAAATGTATGGTTGGAAACTGAAATGTTGATTAATGAGCATTGTCACTTTTTTTAATACAAAATGTAAATAAACAAATAATTAAATAGATAGATAGATAGATAGATAGATAGATAGATAGATAGATAGATAGATAGATAGATAGATAGATAGATAGATAGATAGATAGATAGATAGATAGATAAAGTATCAGTACAATGCTAGTGGCGGGTCTTTCTGTCTTCCTCTACACCTGAACACCTCTCTGTTGGCTCACCTGGCCTAACCTGAAGAGGGAGAGGTTCTAACCAGTGGTACTATCTATACAGTGCAAACACAATGTGTGCATGGCAGCTCCATCCATGTTTACTGTAAATGGAAGTCATTGTCATGTGTGTTTACTGAGTCTTTCACACTGTAATCCACACACACTAGACACATCACCTGAACCTGCTCACTGTCATCATCAGCCTTATTCATATATACGTGCAAAGTGTGCAATGTGCACGCACATACACACACACACACAAACAACACACACACACACACACAGTTCTGACTCTTGGATTTGGCTTAGACATAGTGAGTTTTCTATTCATTTATAATACAAATTTAGCAAAGCATATGCAGATCATCTGGTAATGAGGAAGGTTCATGATTGACTTTGGGGTAAAGCGTTCACAAACAGGTTATCCAATAAGGTGTGAGGCTCCTCGCTGCATGCTCCTTCGGGGGTGGGCGTAGGGACTATCAGCGTGACAAGTGAAGATAAATGGCAGTCCAACCTTCCTTCCAACACCTGGCCGTCAGATCCAAGACGTGATAGTAGAGATATATAACACATTACCACACCAGTGGAGCAGTTCAACTCTCAACCCTCCCACAGTTGTCAATATCAGGTGCTCATTCTACCCAGGGACAGCAGTCAAGATTGTTCAAACCTGTCATGAGTATCCCTATAGAAATAAACGGATTCATCGTAACGCAGAACATCATATATGCACCATGTATCTGTATTTGTCACATGACAAGCAAATTATTGCAATTCATTGTTGGCAGTATTTAGCATAGCCCGAGGGTAAAGGAACATAAACATTTTCAGCAGGTAAGGGTCGATAGAGCTCTGATAGCGCCCTGTCACAAGGAGATGCGGGGCTGGGTGCTGGTATAGGTGCTGGGGTGTGTGTGTCAAGCTTGCCTGGCCACATTGAGGAGCTGTCAAGGAGATGAAGGAGCACCCAGATGGTACATCCAAGCCGCCGCCCGACAAGCCCCGAGGTTAGGGGCCGGGCCACTCTCCTGTCATGCAACTGAATTGGTATGTCACCTGAACTTTTCTCCTCCCTCACCCTTCGCTACACGTGCCTGTTTCTGCCACTACCTCCTCATTCTCTCAGCAAGAAGTCATACAGTGGAACGGCTACCAACCCCTGACGTGCGTTAGGTCAGCTGTTCCGACGGAGTTTCAGTAAAAGGTAGACGGTTACGTTTTGTTTTTTTTTGCCGCAAATGCAAAACGTCAGTCCTGATGCAAGAGCAGTTGAGAATACTTGCGTAAGGTCAGTCACCGTGACGTCAGGAACTTCTCATGAGATTTGAAATGTTGACATGGGAATGATCACGGAACGGCATTTATTGAATGTTATCAGGAGAAAGACATTGTTTATTCATCAAACCAGTCAACTTTGGTCATTTAGCAACTTTAACATTTTGAGAATGCACATGAAACAATGACAATGAAAGGTTTCTGGTCTGTACGAAATAAATAGCACATCGCTCATTTACAGCTTGGCTGAAAAAACAAAAGGGTTAATCTTCATATTAAAAAGGCATACAGATGAGTTGCGATACTCACGTACTCACTAATTGCTCAACGAAAATTTTCTCCTTTTTAAATAAAGCTTTTCAGTTTTAATATGTACCTTCAAGAGCCTGTTATAGTTAAATAAATAGAATGTTTTCCATTTTTAACATGCACATCCAATTTGCCTGGGGAAAGTATTTACACTTCACTGATCCTACTTGTCCACCAAATTCTCCAGTTTTTTTCCTCTAAACAATTCTTTCTCACACACAAACTCTCATACATACACAAATGTACAGTCACTCTTGCAGACATGCTGCACCTATTTACTATTAACACAATATCTAGACCTATTGAAAGTGATCAAAATGCTAACGCTGAACATGGAAATCCATGTAGTGTAAAGAAGAAACAGTCCAAACACCACATCTTAACCAGGGACTTACAAAAGTTTTAGTTTACAATTGATCATGCACTGTATAAACTCACTGTGTTATTTGGTTTGAGACTGTGTAGTCAGTGGCTTCAGTATCTACTCGTTTTCTTTAAGTGAACAAAGAAAGTAGTAGGAGTAATAGCTCCTGTGACAGATAAGCAATCCTACCAAATAATCTCTAACGATATTTAAGTCTTTTCCCCAGGAATCTTCACTGTTCTACAACTGTTTGTTTTTTTATTACTATTGTTGCGTAAGCTTCCGCACAAAACCAGGAGCTACTGCAAGACGTTGTTTCTTCTGTCATGTCCATATTAGTGTAGAAACTCCTGGCCATCCGGCGTTAAGTTGAGATGGGCAGTTTATTCCGCGTTGATATTTTCACTCTTTCATGATGCAAAATAAGAGTTCTGCATGGAGTAGAGCCGGTCAATGGGGTTTCCCACGCGGGCTTGCATGGAGTTGACTTCTGACGATGCCATGAAGCAGTCACTGAGGCTGGTTAGAGATGTGTCACTGTCTATGTCATGGAATACAGAATCATTACCTGTGGAGAGATGATTTGGAAATAGTCACCGTTTGGATGTTACAGGCGTCATTCACAACCACAAGAACGCTGCATTTGGATGCCATTGACTCTAAAAATCGATGCAATCTTGAATTCATTATTTATACCATTTATTTATGACAGTGTTGTGAATGTATAACTACTAACAGTCACTTTGAGAAATGGCTATTGTGTGCCATCACAATTGTGAAAACTGTTTTGTTAGCTCTCTTTTTGCTGCCCTCACTGGGACAATCGAGGTCTATGAGGGAGCATGTAAACAAGGGGCATCCTCTGAAAAGATCTGGTTAATAGACACTGTTTACGCCTTTCATAAAGCCTCAACATGTTATTTCTCTGGAGGGAATAGTTAACTTTATTACACTCTGGATCTTAATGATAGTGTTGCACAAAATGGGGACAGTGTGATGAGACATGTCTTTTAATGCCTTGCCAATATTGTTCTTTTCCCCAAACCAAAGGAGAGTGATGAGACTGGGGATTTGGGTTCTTACCACCGAGAAGAACTAAATGGAGGCAAATTATAAGGAAGTTATGAACTTCGGGAAATGGTCCCTCTGGGACTTGTTGAGGACACTACTCAGAAATGTGTTATGCCAGTTACATCCGGTAGACTAATACTTGATTGACCGATCTTCTCCTCCTTGTTTGCATGGAACTTCCTTGCTGAATGTGCACAGAAATCACAGACCAGGACTTATTTCCCACCATATTAAATGGATTCGAAAATTTACTTGGCTTATGAGTATGCTTGTGTTATCTCATGTGGGAGGGGAAGCTGCTCGTACTCTCCGTGTGTAGCTTAAATCCAGGGGCGCTGTGGCCAGAACACATGTCCCACACTAGGGAGCTATGAGGTTGATCAAGGGCCGGGCATGTGTGCGAGTTGAATGCTCACCATATGGGTTCATGTGGTCCCCGGGCATCTGTGGGGGGGTGAGCCCCTGTTGGAAGGGGTCTGTGCTGTAACCATTCTGATCCATGGTGACCAGCTGCTGCTGCGGCGGAGCCAGTGGCGTGAAGGAGTTCATCATCCCCTCCATCCGATTGGACATCACCTCTGCAACGCAACAACATCAAGTGGGGAAGAAAAAAAACGTTACAGAAGATGCAAGTCTGCAGAATGTAAAGGCAGCGAAGCACAATGGATGCACACAGAGAGATGGGGCTAAATGGAAAAACAACAACAACATGACAAGACAGACTTTTAGATGGTCACAATCTAAATGGAGTCAAAATGTATAGTTTGCATTTTTCTTAGACTGTCGTCATGTTAGCCATGTTTGATATTTACATATGTGGCCGTCTCAGCTGTCGGCAGACTGCAAACAGGTAAGAATGAATAACTTTGTAACGCTAACAGGGATAAAGCAAGACTGGTGTTTGTGAGCTAGCTGTACCCTCCGAGTACCTGGGTTGCCCGTGTGCGTCTATTAGTATTTCCATGGCAACCTACTCTTTACTGTGGCTTTTTTTTTTTTATTGTGGCGATTCTCCCACAATTCCCTTCAAAAACACAGCTCTTGGCTAAGTGAGTGGTGAGTGGGACACACAGCCCTTGTGGCTTCATCACTGATGGGGCTTGTTGGGGTGACAGTAGCTCAGGAGGTAGAGTTCCCACCCAGCAACCGCAAGGTTGAAGGTTCAAGTCCAGCACCTCCCGGGGAAATAAAATCGGTCATAGTGTCCTTGAGCAAGACACCTAACCCCAAATTGCGTATTGGCCTCATACAGACATTTCACCCTGAAGTACTGAAGACTAGTATACTTACAATTTAAACTGTATATATACAGTATATAGCTACTGAAATAATTGCACTGAGAAACAGCATTGAGACAGTGGTCCCCTTTTGTCTTTGCAGGGTACGTATCGTACCTTGGCCAAGTCTTTGAGAATTCTGTTGTTCTTGTTGTTGCTGCTGTCTTCTTGCCAACTTCTTCATCTGAAAGGAAGGAGTCAAAGTTGTGAGGAACTCCCAAAACTAACATGCACTCTCTTTAATTTAAAAAGGATGCTCCTCGCTATTCACCCTTGAATGAACTGCACAAAATTGCATCTGAGTGCACTTCATCGTCGAATATCAAAGGTTTTCAAAGATAATAATCGGAAAGGAGGAGGGTGTAGACAACGTACGAGAGAGGTAGATTTGCAGCCCCTTGCACTTTAACTTTACTTTTGTGAAAGGAATGCAGTGATAAGTTTAACACACATAGTTGTGGTGATTTATTAGTTGGATTCCTTTCCTGTAAATCCAAGATGGAACTAGGCTGTTGTGTCTTGACACAAATCGCTAAATAGAGACAGAAGTCCTGCGTTAACCGCTCTCACCTTAGCTCTCTGGTTCTGGAACCACACCTGAACCACCCGAACACTGAGTCCCGTCTCTGCAGCCAGCGTCTCCCTCACCTGAAACCACCAGGACAGAAGTCTTCCAGCATCACGCGAGAAAACAAAACACACTTCACAGCACATTGAAATAGTTTGTGTCCTTTATATAACTGGCACGTTTCCAAATGGGCACTTTGCCTCTTTCATTTGCTTTGATTTCAATGAATGTTGAATTAATGCAGTGGTCTTTTTGGACCTCTCGGTTATTGCCTCTTCAAAGCCTTGGACCGGGTGCAGCGCATGTTTTTAGGGCCTAAGCTATGGAGGCAGTTCTCCTCTCTCAGTAAGTCATTTGGTGCAGGCGGACTGCGTTACACCACTACCTCAGTTAACACAGACCAGAATGCTGCTTGCCACTTCAAAGCACAACTCTGAGGTGGGGGGAGATTTCTTTAGAATTTGAGAATTGTATTTGTGAAACTACTGTAGGGCTCGTGGTGTGCATTTAAATGTCCATGTGTCCATTATGCCCAACGCAGACCAGAGGATACCATGAGATTCGGTGTTAAAAGCAGAATGTGTGTCAAGGAAAAGCGTAAAATGTGTTGTTGCCTGTCCTCTGAATAAGTCCACACTTTGACACACCATATAATCTAAGGTTAGGCTCACCTTTCTGCAGGGTTTGGAGGACACCTCAAAGGAGGCTTTGAAGGCCCGTCTCTGTTGAGTGGTCAGGATGGTGCGTGGTCTCTTGGGCCTCCTGGGATCCTTCCCATCATCCCCCTTCCCCTGGCCTCCTACGCCTTTCTCTGGCTTGATGTCCAACTCCTCATCGTCACTTTTCTCTGCAGAAAGGGTCATTTTTCTACAACATCAGCATGGGCTTGAACTGACTACACCCCTTTAGTCAGTGACAGTCTGCTGATAAATATATTTTTGTTCTTCCCTACTCCAAGAGATTCAGACACCACAAGTGCATAATCAAAGGAGACACATGTGTTTTTAATACTTTGTTATCAATTTGTTACAAAAAGAATAGGCCACATGCACGATTAGACTTATAGACGTCTGTAGCTTTTGCTAGGAAAGTACAATGAAATATGCACATTTGTCATTGAATTGGACATTGTGTCACTTATAATTTATTGCACTCAGCTTTGGCTGATTTACACTAAATCAATCTTTGATAAGAATACTATATCTAGAATAAGGGCAACACAAGTACATATGGGAAATGCATCTCTCATGACACTGCAAGAAAATGTGTGATATTACAGTTTGTGTTAGTAAAATCTGTTTAATTTGTATGTCTCTATCCTACGACGTGCCATTAAAACGAAATAATAACTTGGCTTTATTAGATTTCTGAGAAATGTTACAGGAGGAATAACTCACTAATTAAAATCACAATGTGTTTGCAGCTATCACCAAAAATAACTACATATGCAATACTGTTCCACAGCAATTAATTACTTTAAAAAAAAAAATCATATTCTATGTGATGTTAATTAATTAATTTGTACTGAGAACAGTAAAAAAAATTACGTGTTTTTACAATGTATTACACTTTAATACATTGTGGGCTTTCTAGTAATAGCCTTACAAATGTCAGCAAAATGTTGCCACCATTAATGGTAAATTAATTAATTATAGGGTCAGCTACTGCCTCATCCTCGTTTAAAATGTTATAAACTGTTGTTGTTGAAGATTTGAGGTGATTGAATGTGATTTGATGTAGAATTTTTTATTAGATTTTATTTGTAATCACAATTTTTGACAAATAATTATGAAATATGTCTCTTAAGTTAACATTAGCGAAGCACGCGTTTCACTCTTCCCTGGTTCTAAGGCTTCTCTCAGGCCAAAGGGCCATCTAATGAAAAATAAACAAATACATTAAAAAACAGTAACTATCCTTCAATGTGAGACTGAAAACACGCATCCGCAAATCAGAACCAGCAGCACTGTTAATGAAGCCTAATGACGTGGGGCTCTAATAGGGCCTCCAAGGAGAGGCATACGTGATGGCTCAGTGTCTCGTGTCATCTGGTTCTGATATGTCTCTACCTTTCTCCACTGAAAACCTACATTTCATCGGCGACATGCCGAGGTTTAACCCCTGTTCACGTCAACATTTTCTCCATCTTGAATAAAGGAGCCATGCACAAAGACATGCCTCTGTGACACACTGGGACGCAACCAAACAAGGAAGCAAAGCAAATATTCCCATAAGTTGACAAAAGTTGACAGGCACAGATGTATTTGACAAATTCCCTGCTTTTGTGCATGTTTAAATGTGAGCCAGATGGCAGTGAACAGTGGGGCTCGGCGAAATGCCTCATTGTGTGTGGAGGCTATAGGCGAGGAACACTAGAGCTGATAAGAGTGGAGGTGCAGCTTGGCTTTCTGCAGCAAGGCCCCAAATCCCTCTGTCACTCACCATGATACAGTGATTTAATTCTTTCCAGCACCAGATCCTGCCCACGCATGGAGAGTCATTAATACAGGGTGGCTTGGCTTCGTCCTGTTTCCACTTCCTACTGTATATCATAAACCTACGCTCCTGGCCAAAATTAGAATACTACAAAATGAGCTACAGCTACAGATGTAACAATATGCTTCCTCTTATATCACTCATACTTAATACAGTTACTACTATCAGATCGATTCTGTACAGATCCATTACGGAGGCCTTCTATGGTGGCTACCACCGTGACGGTAATACGGCACACAGAATGCAACACTCTGGTGCCATGCTATGATAGCGCCACAGTGTTGTTCTCATTCCCGTGTGAGAGAGAGCGCGCAGGGCTCACCTGAGTCTGAGTCATCCGGGCTAACCGAGCTGAGCAGCTCCTTCTCCCTCTCGTAGTCGATCTTGCACAGCAGCTGACCCTCCTTCAGGACGAACTCGTCCCCTTTCCTCAGCTGACGGTCGCACACGCAGCAGCAAAAGCAGCTCAGGTGGTAGACGCACTCCAGAGCGCGCATCACAAACTCTGTGGGGGCGATCTTCTCCATGCAACCACTGCACTTGGTCGCAAACAACCTACAGAACGAGGGGAGAGAAAATGGTTGTGTTGATGATGAAGTAATACGAGTCAGCCGAGGTGCGTGGCTTAGTCGTTTCGTCCCGTAGCCTCGCAGCCTTGCTTGACTTGCCCATCGAGGGGTTTTCGATTGAGAGTCAAGTTGGCCGGCTGCTCCTGCGGGCAGCGGTTCAGTCATGGGCACCCAAACCCTCTCTCAAATGTGAAAAAGTTCAAATCATTTTTGCTCTGTTCATCCAAACCCAGATGATCCCGATCAAGTCCTTTGCTTACCGATTCGTTCATATCCACAATATTGATAATGATAGCATATCTGTTGAGTTCTGAAGATGACACATTGCTTACTACTGGGCCGCCCTGAGGTCTGTTCATATCTCATCCTACAGTCTAATATTATGCCTCTAATATTATGTCTACTCTACGGTGCAACGCTACCTCTATCACCATTTCCCAGGCAACACCTCCATCTTCTTTTATATCCTTTGAGGAAGATGTTTGCATTGTTTTATTGGTGGCTGAGAGGCATTTAATTTGTTCTCTGTTGTTCAGAAGAAGCCACATTAAATGGAGCAAGAAGGCAGGGAGTGAGGTTGATCTTGTCCAGCCGTAAAGCTGGATTTATTAGTGGCCTCTTTGTTTGCCCTGGTCTGGAAGACAGCTGGCAACCGCCTATCTATTTGTGGTGAACATCTATTTCATTGTGCAGGGCAGGGAGGCAGAGAGAGCAGCAATTGACATCATCTGCTGGTTCAGGACAGGGATGAGCGATAGTGATGAATATAATGTGTAAATATGAGTGGAGGGAAACCAAAGGATGGTTTTGTTATGTTAATATCGTTGTAGGTGCCGATTGAGTACTGATACGGTGTGTGTGTGTGTGTGTGTGTGTGTGTGTTCACACGTGCAAGTGCATGTGCATTTGTGTGTGGCACAAAGCTCAGTACAGCAGCTGTATGCATGGTGGAAACAAGATATTGTGTTTTTTGTTGCGGTCTGTACAGCTTTCTAACATAATTGCTTTGCTACTATTATCAGCAAAGCATTGGTAAAATTCAAATTTCAATGATACATTTTGCTTCTTTAAATCTTAATTACATCGCAACAATTTATAGATTATTTTACTAATTTCTAGATAGTGCTCATCCCTTATAATCAAGAACTAATAACTGACACAGCAAACAGCAGTTGTAGTGTCTAATTTTCTTATTTATCTGGCAACAGCAAAACAACAGAGATATCAAAACTGGCACTCACAGCGTTCATAAAATCCTTTACCTTCGTAATCTTTCATTTATTACAATAAGATAAGAAGATTATTATTCAACTATGGAAAAACCTCAAGGATAATCCCTTGAAAAAAAAAGTGTTGGCACGTTTCTCAAACAAGCAGGGCTCTTGTTTAAGTGACTTGCCAACCTGGATTCACCTTCTAAGCAATTCACACAATTTGGCCACTGAAAAACTATTAATAACAATCAGATAATTTTTTCAAATCTCACATCAACTCATACCTCTAAAGACAAACGGAAGATTCAAGGACCACAATTGTTTTTCCATTTTCAAAAGGATTAGCACGCTGGGATTGGGGAAAAGGCGGTGATGAATCTGTCAAGACTAGTTCCCAGCTCTAACGCTAATGTTTAGCTAATGATTGGCGGCTTAGCCTAAGAAAGAGACAAAAAGGCCGAGGAAATGACTTGTTAGCATGGTTTTGATATGTCCGCATTCACCTACAACCGCTCTCTCAAACCTTCTCATCCAGATGAAAACATTCTCATTCAGCCCTCTTTCCTTTCTTCCTTTTCCTTGCCTAGAGTCTAATCTTGTAAGCCATTATTTTTCTATTTCCCCTCTCTGTCACTTTGCATTATTTTTGCTGCTGTAATTCCCATTCGTCCCTTCTGGAATCTTCCTGTCCTGCTTTGTCCTCTGGTCTAATCCGGACTTTCTGCCTGTTTTCAGTCCCTGGTCTCCATTCTCAGTGGGGTTCAGATGGAATAGCCATGCATGACGCCCCTTCTATGGCAACCACACCTCCACAGGAAGGCAACGGCGACTTTTCGGATGGGCAAAGAGGGCCTTTGAGAAGCTGGCAGCAGAAGTAAATCCTTCTCTAAGGAACAAGGAGAATTAGCAGGGAGCAGTGGACTAGGGATTTAACCCTACCCCTCTCCTTTGAAAGGCACAGTCAGCCCCACTCCCGCGGCTAGCCACAATCAAACAGAGGAGGAGTGGGGAGGTGGCAGTGGGGAGAGGAGAACACAACTCCCTGAATGACACAAGCAGTGGATTGTGGAGGAGCCTAATCCCACTTTAATACCTTTCCAAGTTCAGCTGCTAAAGAATGCTCTTTAAAACAACACCACTGTGTGAGCAGTGAAGGCTGACCAGGGGGAGGCACGCCATTCAACCTCCCAACATTACCTGATTAGTGGATTGAGGCCCGGGCCATTGGGCCGGCATGCCAACAGCAGACAGTGGAGACGGTAGAAATGATGAGTGTGCATTTATATATATGTATATATAGTATACATATATATAAACCCCACTTAATAAACATATCGACAACTGGGGCTCTCCTGACTCCAGGGATGACATCAGCTGAAAAGGAGACTCGATCGTTGCGTGAGCTGTCCGCACAAATCTACTGGGATATTAGAGACGAGATGAAGGAGCTGTAGTTGTGACTGGAATCTGACTTAATGTGATTTAGGTGATCATATACCAGTCTCTGCCTCTGCTTTTCTACTTGATCCCAGTGACCCATCGCACGAAGACTTGTATCGACTTCAAATCCACTTTCTGGCCCTCAGCACTTCAACCGCTTGGGTAACATGACTCCCACTGACGCAGCAGCGGGTCAACACTGCGGTGATCAGCACCTACGCTTGTCTGTTTATAAAGGAGAGAGAGAGAGAGAGAGAGAGAGAGAGAGAGAGAGAGAGAGAGAGAGAGAGAGAGACATAGAGCGCCACACAGAAGACCACCAGGATGAAACTCATGTCCCAGCTCTCGCTCCTCTCCTCCCACACCTGAGCGCACAGCTCAAGTGATGAGACCCTGCCGTGTGGATCAATGACCGCATCTCAAGCAGAGAAGTGTCAATATTTACCCAGGCCTCCCCAGAACTAGACTCATAAATGAAAAAGGAGCCCGTCTCAGCACATACCTTTCTCCCAAGGGAATCATTATGTCCTCCGTTTTAATCCTACGTCCACATAATCCCTTGTCTGTTCCTTCTACATTATCGATGGTTCTCTCTCCTTGACGGATCCCATCACACCGTTGAGGCTCGTAAGACCACAGACTGTTGTGTTCTTAGTAATGTTTAAAAAATAAAAAAAAACAGGCAATAAGAACAAAGAAGAGGAAGAAAAGAGCGCTATGAAGAAGACAAGTCTATTGGACCG
>OMOT01037726.1:1662-12376 GCA_900312575.1 Acanthochaenus luetkenii
CAAACATGGTTCTCTTAAAGCCCCCCCTTATGCCACACTGAGTCATTTAACGGACAGCTACAGTTACCATGGTAATGAAATGGCCTCCAACAGCTGTAACAGCCAAAGCCCCACCTCCAGCCCCTCCCCTGAAAGACACAGGGAGATCCCACATTACATTGGCACATCTGTCATCATCACCAATGAGAGGTGACCCAGGGTTCAATCTAGAAACCTCAACAAACTGAAATCCAGACACACAACGGCTTTATATGGAACTTCACAGATGTTTAGTTTGTGTAAAAATTCATGCCAAACTAAAAAAACTGGTCAATAATGTCTGTTCTATTGAATATATTATATTTCTTTTAGTCAATATAGTATGACATGTAATGAGACATTACAGTTTAAATCTATTTATTTTCCTAAGACGTCAACCACCTTTCACCCATACAAGGTCAATCCTAACATGCTACATTTATGTAATATGACTTTTGTAGAAATTGTGCATATCCAGTACATTTTTTGAAAAAACTAACTATTATTCAAACCAATCCAAACTTTGGGCTCAGACCTCATATCATTTCATTTGAGCCTCATTTTGTACTCATACCAAATAGTTTTACTATACATTTAAAGTGATATTCCCTGATGTAACATTTTCGTATATAAAATCTTGATGGCCAGAAAATCTCTGAAGTGTTTATTATTCAGTACTGGCAAATTGAAAAAGTGGGTGTATGATGTTACGACAAATATCTGAGACAAAAACAGGAGACTAATTTTTGAAAACACATCTTTCATGGAATGTAACATGAGTATCGGCAAAATGATTAGTGTGCACTACAATAGCTTAAATATGAATTGTGTTTCAATGTTCCTATGTTTAAATCAAAAAGAGTACAGAGAAAATAGCAAGCATGCCATCATCAAACCTGTACATTTACACATAGACAGAATTTATCATTAAAATGCTTTCAGTTTTCAAAATTAAAGTAAATTTTTCTTGTCTTTAGGGAGATCTGTGGTCATAAGCAATATGTTGTAATATCTCAAGGCATAGAGCTGATGCTTCGGGGTCACTGACCTAGAAAGAAAGTATGGTAAGAGTGTGATGATGAAAGTCTTTGAAATACTTGATAAACACACTAATATTGGATAAAGTACAATTGTAAGCAGTAGGAGTGAAAAAAAAAGAAGATATTCTGGGATTCCCCAGTGTTGTCCTTCTTCCAAGTCCCAAAAATCATATTGACAATAATGTAGCTAGATCCTTGTGAAACAAGAGTGACCCCAAAATACTAATCACTAAAACTGTCCATCAAAATAAAATACAAATATTGCTTATGACCACAGGCAAAAGCAAATGGTTGCATCAAGTCAGCAAGATTTTACCGTAGATTGTACACAGTCCATAAATAGGAAAAATCTGAGATGGAATGTATATATTTATTCTGGTGCAAAAACCTTGTAGATTGCTTAATTATAATGAAAAACCAGAGGAAATTAAATGAAATAGGTTAGATTGTTTTCAATCTCAATAAATTATTTATAAGCTTTTCCCTGCCAAACACGTATTATAAATGTTATTTTCAGCCAACTATTTATTATTTAAGCATACATTTGTATTGCATATATACCAATTTGAAAGATGTTTGTTTTAATTATTTTCAACAGTTATTAACATTTGTATATTTTCAACTATAGTTATTATAAAATTATCATATCTTTCTTGAAATTTGGTGCAGTTGGTTTAGGACTTGAGAGCACCACCATATTACACAAAATAAATTGAGTATTTGTTTTATTTCACATTTCTCTATGGAGACATTTCATTCACACATTGTCAATATTCCAGAGGCTGCAGTTCACCTGAACCTCAGATATTACAAACTCTCAGCAAATAATGTAATTTGCCATTAAAATCACATTTTAGGACAAACAGAGAGCAATTGGCAACATTATGAAACCAATGTTGTCACTTAACTTACTTAACTTCAGTGGCGTGTCGCCCATTAGGGAAGCTAGATCACCGCCCCACCTGCAGTTCCAATTGGAAAATAACTATTCTAATAAATACATTTTAAAAGTGTGGCACTGTGTATGTATATCAAATAAAATTGTTATATTCACATAAATTATATATTCTAATAGAAAAGTGGGATGACTGATGAAAAAACACTGCTTGCAGCCTTTGTCTGTGTGCCGAAGGGCGTATTTTTCTCCACCTGACAGGAGCAGCCGAGGTTGAATGCAGCCGCACCATCCCACAATGGACAGCTCGCGCTGAAAAGAACCTATTCCAGGGCGTAGAGACATACGCCCGATTTGGTTGATGCCTTTTTTGATGGCGCAAGTTCTTAGTGGTAGAGCAGGAAGTCGGGAGAGTAAAGTTAGCTAGCTGTTAGTGGCTAATGTAACAATGGCTAATGTGCCAGAGGAACAACCTGCTCCTAACTGTTGATTCTGTGTTTGAAAAAACATTTTAACTGAGAAGTTTGTCTGACAAGCTTATTGTGAAGCAGTTGGGTCCAGATCAGCCTGAGAACCTCAACATTCGACAGCCCTCTGGTGATCGTGGAAAATCAGACATCAGGAATTTTGCTAGCAACTGGTATGCGAGGAAGCCATGGCTCTGTGGCTGTGTCAAGCGACGTGTTGTTTTGTGCTTCCCATGCTTACTTTACCAAATATCGGATAAGGCTTGGACCGAAAATGAGTTAGCCAAAATGAACACAACATGGCTCATATGGGTAAAGCCGTGAAACTAGCCATGTTTGAGGAGAGCTAACATTGCTAGCCAACTTAGTAACAGCTACAGGCTCGGCATTGCTAAGCACAATGAAGAGGTGTACAGGAGCTATATACTTTCAAGGATTATTATTATTATTATTGATTATTGTTTGTGGAGCATATGAACTTGGATTACGTGGCCAGATCCGCATCATTGAAAGAACGACGGACAGCATTCAACTATAAGTGAGTAGCTCCTATCGGGAGCAGCCTTGGTTTGGAGCAGAGAAAGATGACTGAAATAATATTTAATCTATTGCCCTACATTCACTTTGAACAATCAGAAGGGACCGGTGGAATGTATTTTGATATTCATAATGCTTATCGCTTAACATGTAACGTTAGTACTGTAGGCCTAGGATACGAGACCATAAAGAAATACTGATATGCCTAGTTTTTTAAATCATGAATTACTTTATGTGGGACACGTTCAGTGCACTGGTGTGAATATGTAAGTTACGTCTATTTGTTGGCAACTTTTGCGCTATTAATTAAATGAGATTTATATGGCTGCGAATGATGTTTATGGACATTTGATTGCTTTGGGAAAACTTGATTAGAATAACTGTTTCAAATTTAAAAATGGACTAATAACCTATCATTTTAATGTAATTGTCTAATTCAATTCATGTATGTTATGCCTACATTACATAAATGAAATATAGTGTCAGACAATGATATGCAAACTGAAAAATAAATGAGTTCTGCTAAATATATACTGTTCATTTTTATTTCTGAAATGTATTAGAAGTGTGGAAGTGGACTAGTATGTTTCTTAAAAAAGAACAAAAAATTATTGATGAATCTTAGGGGACAAGGCTCTATGCCTGCTGATCATCTGACGTGCTGGATTCAAAGCAGCCCCACCTAGCGGAAAAGTCACAACACGCCACTTCTTAACTTAACTGTGTAGTAACTAAAGTCAAAATGATTTTTTTTACAATAGGTTGAATATTTTGGAAACAATGGTATCAATCATGCGGTGTGTCACAACGTGCCTAATTAAGTTGCTGATGATGAACTGAATAAAACTGTTGGTTATATATGTGACCTTCGTTCCCTGAAGGTTCTTACCTAGCTGGCTTATATGGGCTTGGTACCTGCAGAGCCCCGATTCCTCTTTCCACATAGCTGCTTCTGGTTATACCTCATGAGCCATGAAAGTGGGTCAATCTAGCGAGATGTCTTCTTCAGAGACAAACAGTTATCTTTTAGTCAAATCAATTGACATTTCACATGAAACACTTACACAGTATGCAACAGGGGAGGGCCAGTGACATCCAGTTTGCAGTTTGCATGTTCTCCCCGTGTTTGTGCGGGTTTCCGCCGGGTGCTCCGGTATCCTCCCACAGTCTAAAGACATGCGTTTGTGTGTAATATGGTACATGAGGTAGTATGTGGTATATGATGGAATGCAAGTGTATGCTAAATGCCGTAATGTAGAGGAAGCCTGGATAAGCGATACAATGCTTCGCAACTGAGAAGGCCTAAGCAGCGCTAAAGACATTGCAATTCTATAAGTGGAATGCACGTGGACGACACTTAATTGTTGCTCTAATCCTCGACAACTGTAAAGGCCACTAAAAGCACATGAACGCTACATACCACACACCTAGTACTGGCTAGTAGTGCAAAGCAAGAGTGCTGTCGCATAGCAAAGGAACCTGGGGCCCATAGGTTCAAATGGTGCACCTTAAGTGTATAAAGTCAAGGAAAGTGACATCAGGCTGGTTAATGGACATAAACAGGCTTAACCATGCCTATATATTCCATAACAGCCTGGATTGTGCACCAATATTTTTAGGAATGGTGTGGGGAGAAACTATGAGAAACAGAGTAGCCATCTTACAGAAATTGTTTACTCAGTTTCCCATCATACCTTGTGCTACACTGAGCACTAGACCAATGGCATTATGCAGCTATTCACAAAAGGGCCGTGGGAGGAGGCAGGAGAGGAGAATAACATTGTTTGCCTAGTACAAAATGTGATAATTTAGCCTGACTAGCCTAGCCTAGCCCCTAGAAACAGTAAATAAAACCATAATCACCATGATATACTAAACAACACGTTATGCAAATTAGGTCATTAATCAAGCCAATCATTGCATTCATTACCAAATAGTTCTATGTTAACTTAGTTGTCTTCACATAACACATGGGCGGTATTAATATTAACGCAATATCTCACACAATTATGGACTTATAATAGAAATATGTACATTTATGCAGCAAGGTGCTCCAAAAGATAATCAGATAATCTACTGAATGGTGGAAACCTGTGGTGTAAATATGACGTTTCTATCATGTATTGCTATTGAGTTATTGTCTTCACAAGAATGAGTCTACATTGGTGGCTCAGTGGCCCAAGGCGCGTACAATCAAAGCAACGTCTTTCCTGTCTCTCTCCACTTTGAACCTTATAATAAAAGGCAAAAAATGTCTATGTCAACCATGGATTCAAGTAAAAACTTCTCATCAACTTCTCAAAAACAGTCTCATTCGTTGCAGCAAGTACTTACAATCTCTGTGGGCATGGCTGTGCGATATCAGCACATCCACCACCAGTTACTGTTAGCCCGAGCCTCTCCATCCTCTCCATCCTTCCCAGTGACTCTTCCCCTGGGGAAGTTGCTCACCTCACAGTGGCAGCTCGTTCCTGCCTCCTTTGCAAGCTCTCCTCCGCATTGCATTGCGGTTCATATAAGAATGGCTGAAGTGTAGACAGTGGCATTACTCTGCAGCCATAGTTACCTCAAGTTCTGGAAATAGGCAGAGGTCACTAGTGAACTGTTCAATATGTTAGCCTTTTCTACATTTTTGTCCACTTAAGTAGCAACAAACGGCCCAAGCCCCTGAGAGCAGGGAGGCACAGAGCCAACAGAGAGCCATCCTGTAACAGCTGTAGTTTTCACAATCATCACGCTAGGAGTCATGACATAATGTTGATGTAGCAAATTCTGAAAAACAGGCTTAGGAAGATAACACACTGGCATGGAATGGCAACTCAAGTCAAATGTATCCACTTTTAACAAAATAGGTCTGTCATAGAGTGTTTTACAGAACACCAGAGGGTATATATACAAATTAGAACGAGGGAGAGAACTAAAACACTACAATGCATTAGTACATAAGACACTGGGCTACACCATAGAATTCTGCAGGAATATAGTCAATTACTGGCAAGAGGAGCTAAAAGGCCCTTTAAACAGGGAAGGAAATATGTCTGGTAACATTGGAGTTGGAGGACATTGCAAGCTGTCCTAAATAAATGGGTCTCGAGTCTGGGCTTAACCACTGAGCCAGTATCTGATTCCCTGGCAATGGCTGTTTTGCTACATGGCACATTCATGATATAATGAATCAATCCATATGCCAGCTTTCAAAAGTAGTCCATGAAATATTTGTTATTTCTAAAGTATCTGAGAAACAGTGTTAATAACATGAGAATCCTCTTTGACATTGAAATGTGTAACTAAAAACATGCAAGGTTCGGCATGAGAATGTCTGTTATTTTGCTTTCCCCCCCAGATATTGTAGTGATGGATTGAGCCGGGTCTGAAGCACATCAGGCTACAAGTGCTCTTCTTTGTCACCTGAACTAATTCGTCATTTGCATCATTGTTAATCTTTACATTATCCGTCTAAAAAAATCACTTCTCTTCTATGATTTGTCACTGTGAAATCCCATTCATGGCAGCATATACCGGTACACTGTTTTCAAACATTTTTCAAAACTTACTTACAAATATTTAAAAATTCTACTTAATATTATAGACAGAACACTGAGTAAAATGCATTACTTCTACTATTCAATAAATGTTTCAAATAAACTGTTTTATTTTCATCCAAATGTTTTCTACCCCAGTTCTGCTCTAGTTTCCATAGCTATTTGTCCTTGGCTGGGAAGGCTATCAGCAAACTCCATATGATGCTGCTGCTATGGAACAACTAGTAAACAAAGAGTGAGTCTAACCAAACTGATTTCTCAGTAGCAAATCATTGGGGTGATGGCCAACATCTAATGGTAAACATTAGAGCGGCAGTAGCTCAGGAGGTAGAGTTCCTGACCCGCAACCGCAAGGTCGGCGGTTCGAGTCCAGCTCCTCCCGGGGATATATCTGTCGTAGTGTCCTTGAGAAAGACAGGGGGGGGGGATCCGTGATGGGTTAAATGCAGAGAAATAATTTCACTAGGTGTGCGGTGCTCTGTGCATGGGTGTGACAATAAAGAATAAAGTATAAATTATTATATACATTTGAAAGGAAGCGGCAATGTGAGCAATAACAAGGGGACGAAATAGAATATTTTACAATTCATGAAAGTGAACTGCAACTATTTTAACACGAAAATTCTGTTTAAAAAATGTCACTACTTAAATAAAGATGCACCCTATAAATAAGAACAATGGACCTCATTCTCAAACGCAGTTAAGAAAACGTTAAGATGAAATGTCTTCTTAAGTCCACTTAGGACGTTTCGTGACAAAATAAATAAAAGCACCACACAAACACTGCAAATGGCAGTGAATAAATAAATCAGCACTAAACTCAGTCGCGTGGATATAGACAGAGTGGAATAGAATGGACACATCTACATTCTGTGAATGAACATGTGAATATCGATAACTAAAATATATCATATGGGCCAACATAATATAGATAGGACCTATCAAGATCCACGTAGAGCCTACTCATGTATTTAAAAAGAAAAGTCTTCAGTCTTGTCTGCCCATCCATATTTGTCTGAACAGCTGATCTTTCCCAGCAATTTCCGATTGCTCATCAAAAGAGCATGAGTGCTATACTAAAAATATCTAATATAGAGAAAAGGAGCCAACTAGATCTAACTGAGCAACAATTACAGAATAGTTTAATACAAACTGGTAACTGTGCGTAATGCCAGTGCGGCTCCTTATACAACATTAAAATATTCAAATAGTTAATGCGTAACATTACACTTAAAGAGGACATGTCTGGGTAAAAGACGACATGTCCGGGTAAAAGAGGACGTTTGGTCACCTAGTATTAATAGTCCATGTACCGTGTTGTTATTTTCTTATTGTTGGTTTAATTTCCCCCCCTTGCTTAGTGTGACATAAGAGCCAGTGGAGAAACATTCCACTGCTCATCTTACTGGTATCATACTGCATGTGACGAATAAAACCTGTTTTGCACACGTTACTATGTTTTCATGTCCTCATAAGGAGCTGGTGAGGCGTTTCTGTATGTAAATTCAAGTTCACGAGAACACGCGTTCCATTTAAGAATCAGTGGCATTCCTCATTGGAGGATCGCGGATGAGAACAGTTTAGAGGGTTAAGAACACATTTCCACGTGTTCATGAATCTGGCGGAGCTGTTTCTTAGATTTGTTCTTAAGAAGATATTTAAGAAGACACTTAAGAAAATGTTCCAGAATGAGGTCCATTGTGGTGAATCATAATGAAATTAAGCATGAACAACAGCATATTTGGTGAATCTGAATGAATGATTACATATCATGACAGATGTGAACCACGTCTGCATAAAATGTCTGTTACTATAAGTATTTTGTTGATTATCATAAACAAGTTTCACTATTTTTAAATCACACTGAAAATTATAGACTGCATTTGTTTTTCCCCTTGAAATAGTCAGCTTATCTTCTGTTGTATTACCAAGCAGCTGCCACAGAAAACCCTAACCTATCACACACAATGGGCCTTTAATTGCAGACTCCTAAAAGTGTGTGTAAGAGTAGATATAGTAAATACCAAACATTTATGTATTGCCAGCTTTTTAAATTAGAGTATTGGTTTGCTCTTAGAGGAGATCACATTTGAAGATTAGACAAAGAATCCTGCTCTGTCCATGAGAAGGCTGGAGATGTGCTATTAAGCAGCTAATATGAAAAGGATAGATCCCATTTCACCCCAGCGACCTGCCCACTGAAACTGTATAATCAGATGTTGAGAGGATGGCATGTATGGATCCAGCGGTGAGCCATTTGCTTAATAGCTTTGACACTGCTTTTGGCTTTAAGAGACATTTTTTAGAAGCATCTTCTTTGTTGTTAGCACTGGACGCATGCGCACTTATTCATGCTTCATTATGTTAGCTCAGTGTTTGTGGTGCAAATGTGCACTTTGTAAGTGATCTATGATAATAGCAAAATCCAAAAGGGAACCTAAACCCAATGATAGCAAACACTTTGTTTTCCAAGATAAACAGAGAAGACCAAGTGTTCAAGCTCATTCACATCATGAATAAACTTCCCATACAACATAAGTGTGATCACTTCCATATTGGCAAGTAAAACCTGAGATTAGGGAGGAGGAGGAGGAGGAATGAGCTTGTGAGGGGGTGAGGGGCTGCATCCAATTTCAGAGGCTTGTGTTTTTCCTTTCAAATTTTCACTTCATCTAGGGAGGATGAGCCAGGAGGCTGAGGTGCTTAAGACAAATGAAGTGTCATACAGCAGCCCTGGGATGAACCCCAGAGAAATGCCCCTCCACCTACTCACCCCCATACTGAGTGTATGAAGTCTATCATCCCATGTACTCTCTCTGTATGCAAGGCAGCTACACTTCAACAGTACAGCTGCTTACTTGGCATTACTATTTTTCTACTATCTAATAGCCATTTATAAAACTAGCTAGCAACAAACTAGCAAGTTTGTTGGCCAGTGTACCTCAATAAAATATTACAATTATTTGTAGGTTTATTACAGTGTGCTGTTTATTACAATATCTGTTCTTGGAATGACAAATCAATGAAGTGACATTGAAAACAAACAAAAATCATAAATTCTGTTCATTCTCAATATTTTGAATTTTCAAATTCCTTCACATATTGAACCTCTCTTCAGCAACAGCAACTTATTAAAAATAAGTGAACACCTGTAGCATACATGACTAAGATACAATACATTTCAATTAATCCTCTTAAATTGGAATATTATGGGGTGAGAATTTTTGTAAGTACCGGTACATAGCTTTTCTATTATCTCATACCACAACATAGCATGGTGATGTGCAAACAGCCTTTCAAAACACCAATGCCACAAAGCAAACTAGTCCTAGAGCAAATCTCAGTAAGTCTCAACTATTACAAGCACACTGTCATTTGCACTCGTGTGTAATTGTGTGTAATTGCATCAAAGTGTGACTTTATTCAACAGATTCAAGTTTCAGCAAATTAATGCTATTACACTACATTTAAGACGTAGGCCATGTAAATATCGCAATCATTAAATTATGTTACTTTGATTAAAGTCATATTCAGATAATTAATATTGTGAACATTAGGTGCATTATAGAGGGTTGTTTCGACACCATGCTCCAACCAAACCATAAATACAATATTTTTATAGCTAATTGTTTCAGGGATTTCATAACATCTAAATGGCTTGACGTGGCTGTCCTCAAATAGGTTTTGGTGAGCTAGTGAGTATATAAGTTGATACTGAAGGGTGAAATTCCTTTTTAATTTTCAAAGTAACAACTGACCAATACCAATTTAATAATTCTAATTCCAAAACATATTGCTGGAAGTGTCCCACAATTGGATCTTTCTGTGACATTCCTAGAGGGAAACAGTAAACTGATAGAGAAGTGATGGTTTACGCAGTGAACGTGGGTGCTGCCCCCGGCTTTTACGGTCACCCGCTCCTGCCCTAGCCCCTATGGTCATCAGCGCCTGCCCTGGTTCTTACGGTCATCAATTGCTGGCTCGAGTCTCTGTCTGTGCTTCCTCTTTTCTCAGACACCGTTGAAGTGTTCCTTCCAAGCAGTGGACGTGGGTGCTGCCCTGGCTCATACGGTCATCAGTGTTGGCTGGAGTGTCTGTCTGTGCTTCCTCTTCTCTCAGACACCATCGCAGTGTCCCTACCGTGCAGTGGACGTGGGTGCTACCCCGCCTCCTACGGTCACATTACATTACATTACATTACGGCATTTAGCAGAC
>OMOT01037739.1:0-10037 GCA_900312575.1 Acanthochaenus luetkenii
GTTCAGCATCAATGAAGGCATCAAAGACATCCAAAGCACATTAAAAGAACATAAACAAGTTAGTCAGGAACACGAGAGGAGCTGCAGAACATCTAGCCTACCCAACTGACAAAATGTTAAAAACATGTCTTCTCATTTAACAACATTGTATTCTGTGTTTTCAACAGCAACTGGAAGGGTTGTATTTTCTGTTCGTGCCCTTTTTGGTGGAGCCGGATTCCATGCCACACCTTAAGGGACCGTTCACCACGCCTAATTTAATTCATAGCTGCTTCAGTCCTCATCCATGACCGTTTCTTCAGCATCTTCTGCATCCACTTGGGGCATCGATTCCCCATCCTGCTCCACCTGCTGTTCTACCTGCTCGCCTTCAACTTCCTCCTGTTCCCCTTCAACTTCCTCCTGTTCGCCTTCAACTTCCTCCTGTTCGCCTTCAACTTCCTCCTGTTCGCCTTCAACTTCCTCCTGTTCGCCTTCAACTTCCACCTGTTCGCCTTCAACTTCCTCCTGTTCGCCTTCAACTTCCTCCTGGTCAGCAGATAAATCTTCCGTTACGTTTATGGGGCTGAGGTGTTTTGCTGGGAGTGCGCCCTCAGGCTGTGTCTTTTTGACAGCTTTGGGACGGCCTCTCTTTCTTGGGGTCCCAGTTCCATTGGGGGCGGGTGATGAGGATGGAGTGGTCACGTTCGAACTCTTTCTCAAGTGAGCTCCTTTTTTAGACTCCGACTTGCGAGGGCGACCTCGGCTTCTGCTTAGGGTTGGAGTGACTACTTCTGGAAGATCAGCAGGTGGGTATTTCCTTGGCCTTCCCAGTGGCTTCCATACTTTTGGCTTTTTCAACTCCTCAGATGACGGTACGGGATACTTCCTCGGTCTTCCCCTTTTACGATGCAATGATTTCTTGCTCAAGGAGCCTTTTGGTCGCCCTCTTCCCCTCTTAGGTGACTGGGAATCATCTGTGACCTGTTCTTGCTCACTAGATGGACCACTCTCCTGATCAACACTCGTCTTTTCAACTTTTCTTGGCCTTCCCCTCCCTCGCTGAGGCTTTGAGATACCAGGCGAAACATCTCGCATTGACTTCTCCATGTTAGTCCCACCCTCCTTTACCACGGGTTTCTTCGGCCTACCGCGCCCCCTTTTCGGTGGGTTTGGGTTTCCATCAGATAAGTCTGCTCCCGACTCCGCCTCACTGTTCACTTCCCTCTCCTCCATCAACCTGGTTTTCTTGTTGGGAGAGCCCTTTGGCCGACCTCTTTTCCAAGTTGGTCTATCACTGCCACCATCCTCTTCCCCACTCATAGCACTTTCTGCCACCTGCTTCCTGGAGGTGGATCCTTTTCGCCGACCCCTTCCCTTTTTTGGCGGACTGGAACCACCATTTGATAAGTCTGCTCCTGATTCATCTTCACTGGCAATAGCCTTCTTAGACCCTTTTGGCCTACCTCTTTTCTTTGGAGGATGGTCTGTCTCGGAACCCTTTTCATTACTGGTCAGTTTCTTGGACCCTGATCCTTTTGGCCTCCCTCGTGTCCTCTGAGGTTGCTGAGAATCATCAGCATTGTCATCTTCTGATTCTTGTTCACTTTGCTGCACTGTGTGTTTCTTGCTGGAGGCTTTTGGAGACCCTCTTCCCCCCAGGAGCTGTGTGGACCCACCACTGGAAAAGTGTGACCCCAGGTCCAATAAGTTAACATCTGTAACCAACACCTTCAACATCTTGAATCCAGTGGACTTCCCCCCTCTTCTTTTAGTAGGCCCAGGGCTGTTGTTGGACATGTCTAACCCTGACTCAGCATCACTGCTTCCAGCATCTCTGTGTGCTTTCTCAGTCATTCCGTTTTCATTTTCCATACTTTTGTCTTCACGTTAGCCCAGTTACACTTTGAAAAAAATGTTAGGGCTGCACCTGTAAAATAACAAGTTGAAAAGTGTTAAAATGTGGCTATCAGTTAAGACAATCATCTATTAAACTTCATTGCATAACTAAGGGTAAGTGTAATATATTAATCCCCCCGGTTTTCCAGAATTCGGCAATTGAATAATCTTTAGGGAAAACAGATCGTATCACATAACATGGACTGCACTGCGGAAAAATAGTGATATGTCAGAAAACCGTGAAAAATGCTGTGCTGTTCCTCTAGATGTTACCGTTAATCACTAGGGAAACTTCTACACCGTAGAGTTCTAATCTAAATATTATTTCCATGGTTCATGCCCAGTTTGCAACGTTACTGGCTAAAGTACCCTTGGTGCATACAGTTTAAAAGTGGTTATTTCTGGAGTTGCATTAAATCACATTTGACTCAGGGTTAGCCCTTTGCACTCCTTTGTGATTAATCAACATTGGACTGAGTTAGTTGAATTCTGGAACCTGAAGTAGTGCACTTCAACAATGGAAATGGTTGCATTAAATCACATTTGACTCTGGGTTAAGCAGCTGAGATATGATGTAATTTACCATACTTTACCTATGTTAACCATCTATGTGACAATTTTTCCGATTGGTAAAAATATTAACCTTTGAGTAATAGGTTATATAAGGCATGGCTTTAGTAATTTTTTACCATAATCTTAAGGCTAAAGAAATACAAAATGTATAAATGTCCATATTTGTGACTGTATGTATACTGTGCACTATGTAACATGGCTATGGGGTTGTTTAATTTACTTTAATTAGTTTAGCACCTTTGATGTATTGAAATGCAGAATTCCAGCTTATACACCAAATGTAGAAGTTCAGATATTTTGTACTTTATTTATTTATTAATCCACCAAGAGAAGCTTAAAATGATAGCTGCAAATGTCTCCATTTCATAAAAACTAATATTTAACTCTTCTTTTCAACGCTGCAGAAAACCAACTTTTTTGACCAGCTAAATCATTATTTTTTCCCGTGGAAATCAAGGGGCCTAATATGATCTACATGAACAACCTACACTGCACAGTAAAAGACATGTTAGCTTACCTGTAGTGTACATATTATTGTGTAGTGTTATTTTGTACGCAATTAGTCACCACATAGGCACATTATTATTATTATTCTACTACTACTACTACTACTTGAGATGAGCCGAATATAGCTGTGTATTTGCTGGACGAGAACACTGCAACGGCCGGATGGTGTATCGTTAGCTAGCTGGAATGCTAACCGTTAAGTGCTTTGGAAGCAAGCCGGAAACATGTGCAGTTGTTGCATGCGTATGCTATGAATTTCGTGGTCTTAAAAAGTTTATTTTACATGTACTAATAAAGGCAACTAAATTAAATATTGTACAAATCCCATGCAAGCTCAATAGTTACTGGAAGAACAATACATGTAGCCAATTTTCGTGGAAACGTGAGGAAATACGGATATATTTCGTTATTTTCTAGATAATAGTCGACAAAATCGACGGCGATGGAATTCATATGAAGCGGGAAGAAATATATAAAATATGAGATTCAACAGAGTGCAGATCTCACCTGTACAAGTTCCTCAGTATGATCGGTAAATTTTTCACAATACGTTCGTAGATATCACACGAAACGCAATACGCGTTTATTGACGCTGTGGTGGCTGTTTAAATATGCGACAACTTCCGTCCGTCCGTGGCGTCTAGGAAGCTCTGAAGGAAACCAGGAGCATGATTCTTTAGTTCCACCACCCCATCCCTGAATCTAAAGCGTGATTTGTGACGTGTAATACATATATACAATACACCGTGTACTATACCACACATGTAATGCCAATTAGTTTGCTTGCTTCAGTAAGTCACACTCATACCCTCTTATTTAGTTAGTCATTATAAATGTTTGCAATAGGGGAGCGGAAGTGTAGGCCCAAGTCTTCCCGGGGTTGACTAGTGGCTAACGCGATGTTCCATTGACCGTAAAGTAGCACGTTATGTCTTCTGCAACTAGACAAAGCGACGAATGGTATTCACCTCCCGCGCACACTACGTAGCATAAGGGTTTGATTGGATGATTTGCACGTTCCTGATGTTTTAGGGCGTAGAAACTCAGAAAACGTAGAAAATACGTTGCCACGATTAATTAATTACATTGTAGCATGTACCAACTGTTGATAGCGGGGCGTATCCGCCTAAGTAGGCAGTGGACGCTGTCGCTCATGGGAAGGTTTTCACCCCTGGGATGTAATTTGAGACTTCACTTCAAGTATTGGTTCAGGCTCATAGCTAAAAGCCTGCTGGGTAGTGTAGTTCAGTAACTAATTTAGCAATTCATGTAAAATAATACAGAATGGATTTTTGTGAAATTGAGCCAAGCAATATGTGTTGATGTATCCTACAACTTATTTCTAAATCAAAGCCATATGCTTTTTAGATTGCTGTATATGATGTAACCACCTATACATTGACAGCAGAGACTCAAATGTCTTGAGTATTGTCAAAATGCAGGCCGTGTTTGTAGGGATTTACTGTGCGTACATTACTAATTATTAATGGGTAATATATATATAAGTTGGTTGCTCAGGTAGACACTTCATTAATTCTTGATGTGTTAAAACTTTAGTCTATACCTTTATTCATTCAGATTCATGCATCATGTGTACAGCATTAGTATATGCTCATTTGTGTACCAGTAATGTAGTGTTACCAAGTAACTGGACAGTAATATCAGTATACTAGTGCGCAGAAGGGAAAAAGTAGTCAGTGTAAAATTCATACCTACGTATTAAGTCGCCCAGCAAGCAATCCGTAGTGGCAGCAGTACGTTTTAAATGTATGAGAATAATAAAGATGTGCCCACAAAAGATAATCCTTAATCAGATGGAATTATTGATCGATGCGTACAACTTGGCAACTCATCAGATGTGGTTTATCATTTAGTTTTAGCTGGACTTAAGTTAGCATTTTTCCATTCTTAACCCCCTGTTGTCTTTACTGCCTCTCCACAGAGGGGAACCACATTGATTATGGAAGAAAAAAAAAGACATGAGAAAAGGATAGAGGGAAAAAAAAGAAGACAAACTAGAAGAAGCAGATTATGTTGCAGAGGGTGGGCGGATAAGGGGGAGTATGAGGTAAGGGTAGAGTGATGAGGTTAGCCTCAATAAGGCACGAAGAATGCAAGAGAAAGAAATATGCAAATTGTTTGTGTGTATGTGTGTGTGAGTGAGCTACAGAGACATTTCCAGTTCAGAAGAGGGAGAGGCTGAGAGAGAATGACAGATGTGGCCGGAGGAGAGGAAAGGACCGCTTGAGAGAGACACAACCCCAGAGAGACTGCGTGCTGAACCCGTTGCCCCGTATCAACCCACCGCTCCCCTCCCTCCCTGTGTGCTTTGCCATGGTTACCAGACAGGGCTCCCAATGCAGCCAATTAATGGGTTTTTCAGCAGCAGGGGTGAGCTGGGTGCTAATGTGTCTTAGTCTGTCTCCCGCACAATCAATGTCAACTGTCCTGGTATGCACAAACACACAGAGGCGGCGAGACGAGAGAACACCGAGCCTCCCCGTCTCGATAGCAGGCCGGGCATTTGAAAGGAGGCCACATCATTCCAGGTATTTAACTTGAAAAGTGCAAGCTCTGGTGATTTGTTAAGTGGTCATCATCGAAGTTTAAAATGCACGAGACATACAGGGTGACTATAAAGACAAAGCATTTTGATTCGAGTACTTTGTGCTCATTATATTCAGTGGCAGCTTGATATCGCAGGTAGATTATTGCTACATAAATGTGAACGGTTTATCTGCACATTTCACAGTAAAATCCTTGGCCTGATGTGGTGTGCAGAGATAGTATCGCTTACACTGCTTGATTGCCACAATTAATAGCAAGGCATATAAAAGAATGCAACCGATTCAATTTCACAAGTGGTTTATGGCGTGCGGCAGTTAGTATGACACTTTCAATGTTCAGTGTTTTATTGATTTACATGGCATTTAACACAAATCAATACAAGACGACAAAGGTTTCCCCATTTCTTGAAAATAATTATGTCACATTTTCAGTACCTAGAACAAGGTGCAAATTATTTATTATTATTTATTTTCTCACCAACATATTTCCACTACACTTTCAGCAGGGTGTAACAACAGACATTATTTTCAGCACCTGCAAGGAGCTTGAAAAATCGATGAATACGCATCAAGGTCATGACTCTCGGCTGCAGGTGGAGTATACATCGGGGTCACAACCCTTGGCTGTCTTTTTATTGAACCTCGTCAGTGTTCAGGGCACAAAGCCGGCCAAAAGGTACTGCCCCCTTCCAGTGAAACCATGTTGTCATTGGCTTTTCATGTCTGGAAAGTTGTAGGAATTCTCTCCAGATGGATTCATACAGTCAGGACCTCAAATTCTAAAGAGTCCCCCTCCATATTAATTCATCCCTGAAGCACAAAATAAAAGCGCATGTTCTCGTGATGTAAATAGTAGATACTCATGACTTATTGTATTTTAATGTGACAGCAGCTAATCCATTTTGACACAATTTCTCTAAATCTAGCAAGAAACTGTTGTGGTCTCCAGATGCACACGCATGCAACCTTGTTCCCAAGGACCTCACCTGTGACCTTTCATATCATCACAGGTTAAGGGTCTCAGGGACAGTGAAGCACACCTAGACATCCTGTTGGTCTGAAAAGGGAGGAGCTGTTGGTCCGCTCTTGCATCAGAATTTTACACAACGCATATGCAACATCTCGAATACTACTGGAAATTCAAGGTGAAATGAAATTTTGACATGAAAAAATACACTTCCATGATAAGAGTACATTCTTTTTAAAGCTCATCGAGACGTCTTTTATATTAAACCTGCTATATATATATATGTGTATATATATATACACACACACACACACACAGTATATACACTCTTTACCTGGTTAAATAAAGGAAATTGAATTTAATTTAATCTACTAACTAATACATATCATCAAACTATGGGAAAAATATATTATGGTGAAATATACCCCAAAATGAGAGTTTATATATCCTCTTGTAGGTTACCATAGTTTGTTACCAATGTGGATGCAGTCCGGAATCTTCTCAAAATGTTCCATCTTCAATCCTCCGCACATACTGGACCACGTCCTGTGAAAGAAGGACGATGTTTGAGTACATCTTTTGATAAGTAAATGTCTATTCTCATAGCATTATTAATCAACATTTCATTTTAAGGGCCATTTCACTGTCTATCCTCATGATTTAACCAGTGCCTGTTGTTCAGTCTGTGCAGTAAGGCATTCAAATAAAATGCCCCCTGCTGGCAGACAGGCAGACAGACAGACAGACAGACAGACAAAGCATTTGAAGATAGGCAGTGGGCAGACAGACTCAAGAGACAAATCCTAAAATTGTATGTATAAATCAGGATTTACATACAGGAAGAACATGCAGCCGCCAGGCCTGACCTGAGCCCCGCAAAACATGTGTGAGCGGTAAGCTCTAACACGGTGGCCATACAGCGCACAAACACACAACACTTGTTTGTGCACATGCATGACACATCCATGACAGCTGTGCCTGGAGCCACAGACAACACTGTCTTCTTATATTTCCTACAGGCCTTGTGATCTCATAGGATTATGCAATCACACCCCCGTGATAAAGATGTTCAGCCCTGAGGGAGTAACATTGATTTACTCTTCCCCAGACAAATAAATGTCACTCAAGCCTGACACTACAGATGCCTCACAGAGAAGATGAGCAAGGGTTGAAACAACTGGCAAGAGCTCAATTTGCATCACATGTAAGTCAATACAGAGTCAGACAACAGCCTTTTCATTTTCCAACAATCGAGAACATGTTCCTAACTTAACAACAAAATATGTGCAGACAAACATGCGACTCAACAAAGGCATATAGAACATGGAGCCAGTGCTGCCTGTGTGAGAAATTAGACTCCCTCTCTCCGTTTCCCCTTTGTCTCTCTGCTTTGAGATATTTTTCTCTGTCCCAGTTTATGAGCTCCTCTGCTGCTCTCAAAAGCTCGAGAGAGAGAGAGAGAGAGAGAGAGAGAGAGAGACAAAGAACGGAGGATGAAAATGAGGTTAGAGGGAGAATGAACATAAAATACAAAAAAAACTAAATAGCCTATGTCAGAAAGAATGAACATGAAGGTGGACACAAATGAGGGAAGATGGCGGGTGGATGTGGTCAGTCAGATTGCTTATCTCGATTTGTTTGCTGGCCCGCTTAAGTAATTTCAAACTCACCATTCCGGCTTTGCCTGGTGTAGAATGTGTTCCTTGAACACACACATACATTTTTACTGCACATGACACGGGAACGCGTGCACACACACCACAACTCACTCTTCCGAGTTATTGATCCACTTTACCCCTGAGAAAAAAATGACAATGAATCCACTGGTAAAATAACGCATGATAAAACCTATCCTGCCCCATCTTCAGTCTTCCTTTTTCTCAGAGCTGTAAGCGGCAGCAAAAGGAAACGCTGTCCGCACTATTCCCCTTTCGCTACCCCTCCATCTCTCGCTCTCCTTTTTGTCTCTCCTCTTCTTCTATGCCTCTCTCAGGCGCTGCCCCTGGCTCTCTTTTTTGTGCCTATCTCTCTCTGCCAAGTCACACCACTAATTCTCCAGGCGATTAGAGTCCGAGCAGGGAATTTCTATGAGGCAGATAGGCTAAACACACACACACACACAAACAATTGCGCTGATTCCATTATCTGGTGCTGTACCAACACCCCCACTTCCCACAGCCCACAACCACCAGCAGCGCTTCCATCTATGACCCCCCTTCTTTCATAAATCTGTGTCACCTACATACATCACACACACACACACACACTTATGCAAGCATGCAGTATCTCTGGCTATCGCTCTTTCTTCTTCTCTTGCCTGCACTTTCTCTATCACTGTGTCCCCGCCTCCCTCTGCTCTGTCTCAGCCCTTCCCCTCATTTTCATCTATCCCTCCTTGTCTGTCTCTCTCTCTCTCTCGCTCTCTCTCTCTCCCTCTCCCTCTCCTACTCTAACCCTTAAATTTTTTCCAGGCGTGACGTCCCGTCTCGCCCATCTTGCAGTCTACGTTCACGCGCGCCTGTGTGTCTGTACATGCATGTCTGTCTGTATTTCTACACGTATTTGTGTGGGTGTCTATTATTGTGCGTTTGTGCGAGTGAGTGCATGCGGTATGTGCGCATGCATTCATGCATCTGGAAGAGAGTAAATGTGTGCATGTGAGACAGACAGAGGGAGGCACACCTGTGTGTATGTGCATGTGTGTGTGCCCGCATCTCCTCATACACCCCTGTGCTCATGCAGCTGTGAGAGTGAATGTGTGTGTGTGTGTGTGTGTGTGTGTGTGTGTGTGATACAGACAGGGAGGGAGGGAACGGGGAAAGAGGCGGTGGAGGGAGCACACGGACAGAAGCTGCCGATTTCACACAGCATGAGGATCAAAGCCACAGCAAGCCCAAAGGTGATTAACCTCCCAGCCATTCTGACCGCAACACTGCTGGCTCCTCCTCACATCTTTCATTGATACAACAGACTGCGATCTCTGCAGTTTATTACATATCAATCGGTGAAATAATGTAGCTGAACTTTGCACCTTTAAATTAAGAATGATCACAAGTACATTCTACTTAATTTGTCATACTTGAAAATGCCTCGATTCAGACTTCACACGTTTCTTTTAATTATCAAAAGAAACGCAGCTGCAAATGGAATATAATACAATAAACCCATATGATAAATGAACTTAGAAAATGGGAGCTCTTTCAAGAATATTAAAAAGAACAAACCAAAACGAATAAACGGCAATGGTCAACAACATGTATGAAATAAAGGAATGTCAAAATGCAATTTATAAACAAATTCAGGGACCGGTTACAATTTCAAAAATAGCGGGTGGCAGGCCTTTCTATTGTCATGGTTATATTTCTTCTCGAGTTGGAACATGTTGGGGATTCATTTCTTTGTGTGCGTACAGAAAAGAGCAGCGCCAGGCAGAGATTGCTGATATATGCTTTCCCCCCCCTCCTCACTGGAGCACTGCAACGCAATGCGGATACTGACTGTCTGAGCCACTAGCCAGACACACTGGGGGACTAGGGAGGGATGGG
>OMOT01037739.1:10057-20126 GCA_900312575.1 Acanthochaenus luetkenii
GGGGGGGCTGGGAAGAGGAGGCGGCAGTAAGCAAGTTCACGTACGGCACATGCTTCAGGACACACCGATACCAATGGCTGGGTGTATCGTCATACTCTACCATGTACATGCTTGTACAGACAGTTCATTTTGAGATTTTGATGTGTACAGCAGGAGTTGGTCTCAACGGAATCAATTCACAAGGAGGATTTTCTTCCAAATTAAAAAACTAGAAATCCGTTGCCCTAAAATTTTTCTCATAGGCAAGTTATACATTTTTCAAAAACGATTACGACTCCAAGGCTGTAACATTGTTATGTGAATTGCAGTTAACCATTAATAGTAGTTGACCAGTTGATCATAATCAGGGATGTGATTTTTTTTTAGGGTGTTCGTTTTCTAATAGGAGATTTTCTTGTTTCCCTGGTTTTGTTGTACAGCTTTTGATAGTTGACTATGCACCAAATACCAAATCAAAGAGCACTGCAGAGCAAAGTGGCTGTATTGATGTCTGGATTAGCTGGACCTCTACAGCAAAATCCGATTAGTATTATAGATTGATTAGATTTGAATGCACAAATAGTTTTCTGCCTTGTTGTCCTGTCATTGGGATGCTGAGATTAAAATAAAATAAAAATTAAAGAGAAAAAGTCATCATTATACTAGATTTGATATTAGATGCAATCTCTGTAGCAGTGACCCTCGATACATCTCATTTCATTAATATTTAACTTCGACATTTGTCCTTTAGTAAAACAGAACACAGAATGCAAAATAGTGAAAGAAGAAAAGAGCAAAGAGGAACATATCTAATATATTTCAATAAGTATACAAACAAACAAAAAGCACATACTGCTATAGCACCCTCCTAATATTGACATGCACCTTCTTTTACTCAAACCATTTTAAACATCCTTTCCTTCATCACTTATTCATGATTTAAATGGTTTTAAAAGGTGAATTCATTATGGGATTGTAGTCTTATTTTCCAGGACTCATGTGGTCGGTCTACTCCGCAGTATAAGAAGGTGTTCTTAATATATTGTGCACTCAAGTCTATTTGAGAACTTCCTGTCTAGATGCCTGTTTTTTCGTGTCGGTCTTCATACTTACCACTTCACCAGGGATGGTTTGTCAGAAGTTTCGGTGACACCGCAGGGAAAGCTAGAAGGTTGTACAGTTATCTCCAGGCCGTTTATTATGCGAAACCATACAACCAACTACCTCACACTGCAGAGCACTGGAGCAGGGTCATCACTGGAATCTCTTCCACCCCGCCGGAGACTTGTCTGTTTCTCTCTCTCTCCTTCTGTCCCTCTCTCTGCCCGTGCCTCTTCTCTCTCTCATTTTATACAGTAGTTCATATATACATTGTACTGCTTTGCTACTTTTCAGAAGAAAATAATCATTATGTTATCATATATAATTTCTGAGAGCTTGTATACATTTCATATACATATAGATATCCTCATCACTTGAATCTGACTGTGGCATTTCTCCAGTTCTAAGTGAAATCAAATACAACATGTCAGAAAAATATAATTTTTTTTGTTAAATCTGGTTTGCAGCTACAACATTAAAGTGTAATACAGTGAAATTATTGGAATTATACTATAATCCTTGCCAGATGTAGTGTGCCAACAGCTGAGATTGGCTAACTCACCATGCACCCTATGTATTTTTATGGACATGTCTCCCTCTTGTGGGTAGACACAGAAAGTAGAGATGCCCTCCCCCTCCCCCACCAGGGGCCAAGACAGACCTTCACTGTCTCCGAACACAAAGGCAAGCACTTAACCTGCAGTTGCTTACTGTGGGCGTCTGCCTGACCTACTTTGGCAATACAAGTGGAGCTTGTGGAATCTTCCATATCCTTGAACACTCAATTCAGCACAGACTTCATTGTTATTCTGAAGTTTAAGTCTAATAATCCTGTTCCGTTTTCATTTCACGGAACCATTAGTTACATTCTAGAATTGTCATGGTGTTTGAGGAAGGTCTATATTCAGCTCAAAATACAACAATCCTTCTTCCAATTATATGATACTGCCAAAACTCTGCAATATCATATACTTATGGGAACATGAACAGTCCTGAGCAATGAAGTGATTGAACAGAGCTTGATTCAACTTATTTTGTACATTGTGCCCCCATTTAGAAGGTTTTTATGTACCGGTACCTAATAAATGAAATGTACTATTAAGGTATATTTAGGGTGTCGGTGCATCGTAGTACAGCTCTCAATGTAACAAGGATGTAATGGGTAAGCAATTGATGACAATTTGGAGTAACAGCACTATCAAGTCAATGTCCTTCATCGTACGCTATAAATAATGACATTCGACATCTAACTAAGGTGGAGATCTCTCATTCTCGCAAAAGCAGCACATTTTCTGTTGTTAGCAGTCAATGGTGGTGTTTTGACACTCCTCCTGTGTGCCTCAAGGACTCATTGATTACTTGATAGCTGCTGCACAGCTGAGTTGCTAGGCCTCCTATTCAGCTTGGTCAATGCACCAAAAATACAACCTTCAAGGCTGAGGTGACTGGGACCTCAATGACAAAGCTGGATTCAAACCCACAACGCTGAGTGGTACATGACTCAACAAATTACTTTTCCTATAGACCAGCAGGTCAAGAGAAAGCTGCATATGAAAGTCTACTGTATTTACCACACGTAAATGTGTGTAAGGTGATGAATGGCTGTGTTGGGTCCTGTTCAAGTACTCTATGGGGACCAGAATCAGTCTCAACTTGTGACTGTACAAATGACTTGAGATTCAACCACTACACAATGAAAGATGAGCCAAGCGAGTCTCAATAGGTAAAGCGCAGTTTGTGTAATAGAGACATAGCCGATTTCCTTTTCCTTTTTATACTTATATTGGACAGCTTCCAAATGCAAGCCCATTCACCTCGCCTCAGCTGCCCTCTGCTATGCTAAAAGCCCACCCTTCATTTTCTTTCTTTGGCCGTCCTCCCGCTTCTCTAAGTGCCTCTTATTTGTCCTTCATCACCAAACATTTCAGGCCTCAAAATCTTTTACAAGTTTTTTTTCTTCTTTTTTCCCCCTCAGACAATCTCTCTGTTCATACCAACTAAGTATCTCCCCTTCATCCCCTTGATTCCACTCCTCCCCTTTTTAAATCTCTCTCACCGTCTCATTCGCAGTCGGATCACGCATGAATGCGGCATGGTTGTGCCAATGCCAGCTCTTTGCCAGTCTGCCCGGCTGCGTTTGTGTGCCAATGTGAGTCTGGTGGGAAGCCCCGGCAATGGATGCCAGGACGGTGTATAAGCCCAAACCCCGGTTGGTGTGGGGTCAGGTGAAGCTTTGTGAGCATTACTGTTCACCCACTTGAGTGAGCAAAAACAAATTAACCATGTTGAAACAAAGAACATATCTGGGTACAACTAAAATCACCAAGATGTTTGTACATTTTAAAATAGTTGGAAACATGTGGTGATTATCCAAAAGGCAGTTTTATTGATGATAAACCCATACCTGTCATCAAATTTCTACAACTCATGACAATGTGTGGCCTAAAGTCAAAAGTTAGTTTACTAACTTAGTATTAGCACTTGTTTATACTATACAAGTAATTATAGACACCCTTTTTCTTTACAAAAAATACACCAAAACATTACTCAGGTTCTGCTGTCAGATAAAAGAATGTTCTCAGGTGACCGCTTCACCGTTCACACAGACTGTGATAGGAGTGATGACTACTTTTGATGAAACACAAAGACAACGGCACCACCCAAAATGTGTAGGGGCACAGAGAGCAAAATCTGCCCAGCGACAGCAAATAAACTGTTTAACAGAGCCACGAATCCATTGCCAAGTGACACCTGCCTTCAGCAAAGCAGAAAAAACAGACCAGCTCAAGACAGCGGTTCTCAAACTCAGGGCCAGGGACTGGTGCTGGTCCATGGGATTTCTCAGAGCGGTACCTGGTCTGTTTAAGTGAATGCTATGGCGACCATGTCCCCCTCAAAATTGGGTCTGACTCCCTGCAGTGAGATCGGGACTCAAGAACACTGAGAATGCTAACTTGCCTCTTGGTCAACTTGGTTCAAGGCCAGTACAAGTATCTGCTATTCACAGACCATAAATGATTAGCTCTCTCAAGATGGAATGAAATGCCGTAATGCAAAGCCCCCCATTTTGCTCTCCTTGTACCTTATTTACAAAGGCAGAAAATGTTACCATGGTAACACACTGCCAGGCAATCTCAATGGCTTGGCATGATGCCCAATGGTTGCTAGGGCACTGTTGTCAATGGCTATTGGGTTGTGTGGGCCAGTTTCATGGTGTGTGTAGGAGAGGCAGAGAAAGCATGGAAAAGCAAGCGAAAGTGTGTGTAGTGTTCTCGGTTTCAGCCCGAGCCTGACGGGGCCCGAAGAAGCCCGTCGGGTAAGGTTGGGTTCGAGCCGACAATTTACGCTAATTGGTCGGGTCGGGTAGGGCTTGGGCTGCGCAAAAAAGAAAGAAAGAATGTCTCTGTGTGTATTTACAGTAGGCTAATCTGTATTTCTACAAGTGAGCACTCGCATGGTGTCCATGGTGCTGACTGCTAATTTTGGAGTAAATCAATTGTCAAGACTTTCTCTACTTGTTAAAATGTAGCTATTTATTTTATTCATCCAACATCTCCCATTTGCTGTAACTATACGGCAAATGTAGGTTACCACAGCTTTAGAGAATGCTTTTGACCAATGGGATATAGTAAAATAGAGTTTGTGGTGTTCCTGCTTGCTCGCTCCTCACCCCATTGTGATTTGAGCCGCCTATGTATGTGATGATCTCGGGCGAGCTGGGCTCGGGCTTCAACTCACTTGGGTCGGTTGGGGTTTGAATTTTCAGGCCGGTTGAGTGAGTGTATTGGTGTGTGTGTTTATGCATACCATGCACATGGCTCTCTGATTTGGTTTTCTTTCAACAGTTCAACTGTGTGATTGGTAACAAATGGGAAGTAGTCAGTTTATAGTAGTGGGGATATAGCCATTTTGCCTCAATACATTGTCAATCAACAAAATGGAGTCTCTCTCCTACTCGGAGTTGAAGTTCTACATCACTGGCTCTGATCTTTCTCTGAAACTTCTCTGATGTCTCTTTCTCTCTCTCTCTCTAGCTATTTGCTCTCTCTTTCATTTCAGTTAGATTCAAAAGGCTTTCATTTGTATGAATGTGAAAAAACAGATGTTGCCGAAGCCTTTACCTCACAACTGGGGTCTAGTTAGTTTTCCCATAGCTCCGGCTTCCAGGGTTGACCATAGCAATCCTGAAATCAGCAGAGCATCATGCAGATTATTAGCACACCACAGGATATGAAATGGAACATCAATATACACATTCAGTCATAAAGTTGGAATAAGTAACCAAATAAAGTCAACCATCCAGACATAACCATATCTGTGCTTCCATCCAGGCCCATAGTCTAGTGCCATTTCCAACTGAAACCAAGTGCCTGACATCTACCATTTAATATTGTGAGGGACCCAATTATAACATAATATGACAAGATAACTAAAACACAATGGACCAATCTCTGATCAGAGAATGAACACTCAACAGCAGAAAGGAATGAATAGAAACGCAAACATTTATGACGGAGGAAGCATCAAACAATGCCGGCAGAGTATGAAATGGATTAACAAAGCGGGACATAAGGGCGATAGTGAATACTGTGCCATCAACAAAGAATGAATGGATGGAGGTACAAAAATACATGCAGAGCAGAGATGGTTAAAGACAATGGTGATGAATAATACATTAATAATGCTGGAAAATACAATCCAACGTCATAAATTAAACAGCAGTGAGCCAAACAAATGCAATAATTATAACACTGCAACACAATGAAAGACAACAGAGATGGAGATAAGCAAGTGTGTGTTGGTCTGCACTCATTAATTCCCACATGTGTATGTACAGTATACGTGGGTCTCTGTGTTCCTGTCTGCATGCACTTAGGGAAAGCGAGTATTGCCTGCAGTGCATCTTATCTAACACTACCGGGAGGAAGCACGACCACTCCCCCCTGCCTCTGTTTCCCACCCCTTTGAACTGATGCAGTCTGACTGAGCACAGCGTGTCCTAAAAGGAGGTCAGAGGGCAGGACAAACAGTCTGGTGTCATGGCAACTTGATGCCACCAACCAAAAGCCGAAGGAAAGGTTGGTCAACCTGTCAGGGCTTGCCACAGCCAGACACTCGTCACTCTGGCAGACAAATTAAACATTGAGCCTTAAATATACTCAGGGTTCATACGTCATATTTTATTTCTGCATAAATGTGAATGTTTTGGGTTTGGCTCTGGGCTTTGTAGCCCATTTTTACATTCCTCGGAACAGTGGGAATCTAAGAAGCACATCAATGAACACAGCCTTTAAACTGATTACATTTATTTGACAATTTAATATTGAAGAATATGGACGATTCTGCTGAAATATACAAATAGTTGGATAAATTATACCATACCTCAACTTTTCTCTGAACAAATGCCGGCAAAAATCATTCCTGTACATTTATTGTACTAACGATTCTGAGTTGGACTCTTCAGCAAACTTGAGAAATTAACTACAGCTGTAATTGTGTCGCCTGCCAGTGCCAGCCCTAGACTAACTGTTTTCATCTCACTCCTGAGGCGTTGGATCAATATGGAATCCAGACTCCTTTCTATGTCATTAGCTCGTCTTGAGGAGAGACCTCTCTAAACTTTCCTGACTTCAACCTCTGAAATGTGTATCCGTGTGTGAGCATATTAACTTTCAACTGCAACTGAGACACATAACAGGTGTGTAAATGGATGTTTCTCCCTCTTTGTGTGTGTGTGTGTGTGGAATGCTTGTGTGAGGTTTGTGTGCGCATGGTGTTTGTCCTTGTGTTTGTTCAATGCGGCAGAGGGTGGAGTGGCAGATCAATAGGAAACAAATGAATTCAGATCAATATCAAGCCAGGGAGTGAAGGAGAGATTGAAAGCGAGGGAGTGGGGTGATGCACCACAGAGGAGGGGTGGTGGGTTGCAGGGCTGATGTGTTACCAGTAGCACACCGGCTAACTGTACACATGGGAAAGACCACTCGTTTCTACAGCCAAAACCTCAGTGCTTTGAGGTCATCGACAGTTAGAATGGATGGTTAAGCGAGGCTGGGAGAAAACAGAAAGAGACGTGAGAGCGGCAGGGCACTGGAGACAAGTCTGGCATTCAAAGAGATATTCTGTTTTAGTGGAAAGCAGTATTGAAATGAGAACGGAGAATGGATACACCTCCTTTTCATCATATCTCCATTTATTTTATATCTTTACATTTTCATTAGGGAAAGCCCTTTGTAGTCCGTGCTGGAAAAGCACTACTTGTAGGAATTTGTACGTAGCCTAAATATCACTGTCTTTTAGAAGACATTTTTTCCATCCACTCTTTCATTTGTTTTCCATGTTTGTAATATTCTACGCCACAGAACATTATTCATGTTTTGATGATGCCGCCATCATCATCCTCCTCCTCAACATCATCATCTAATTATTATTAGAGTAGTTTCATATTACATTGTTATGGCACCGTTTCTCTCTGTATTGTTGCAACAGACTAATTTGGTGATGATTGAGGTAGGTAGGTCATGGCTGTGAGTCACCTCTCCTTGATCTCTGATTTCAGAGCAGTGACATCTGCCGCTGTCTGGGAGAAGTGGACACACAGCAGCTGTGGGCAAAGTGAACGTTGACCCCTAAATTACTACTCTATCCCCGCTTAAATAGCACACCTCCCTCTCCCCAAACTCATGTAATAGACCAACTTTGATTAGCAGAATGAGAGAGGAAATTTTGAGCCTTCAAGGATTAAACTTTGACCTTTCGACTTCATCTCCCAGCTGGAGCTTGACATCTATGACCAAACATGACAGGACCCAATTGGACCCAATGGGTTCAGGTTGGATTGGACCGGGCTTCTTACTTCCCATTTCTCACTTTCACTACTGGGTTTGGGATGGACTCGGGTTCAAAATGTTGGTTGCAAATTAATGTTATTTAGACTATTACTAAAAAAGAATTAGCAATTTCAGGCTTTAGTCAGGTTTGGGCTCACAAAATGCTGTAGCCCTCAGACTTGGTTTGGGTTTGGACATACATTTCTCCAGTTCGGGTCAGCTTGGTCTGAGCTGTTCAGGCCTGAGTGAAGCTGTACTCACTGTCTACCTAAATAGCACATGTAAGGTCCTCTGCTGAAATATGATACACCAATCTATATTTGTCTAGACTGTGATAGAGACATTTTGAGTCCCCAAATATTGGATTGAGTATCATATTCCTACAGTTTATAATATAATTTTGAGCTCCGCAATACATGGGCAAAGGATTACAGCAGTAATGATATGATCCTGTCTTTTATCTTCTTGAGTGTGTTTAAGTATTCACAGTATTTATACCAATAATGTAGGTTTACAAGTTTCACTATATTTACATTCTATCTATTATCTCAGCTGCAATGATCAGTATCAAGCCTATTTACAGGTGAGATATATTATACCAGAGCAGCGATTTCTGTCTATGCTGAAACATATTTGGGATTCTTCTGCCTTGGGAGTATCGCCTTGGAATTGCAAACAGGATTACTCGGCTTTGTGCATCTACTCATCCCTCGGCTGTGAGATCAAAGCACCGAGAGCCATTTGGGAGTCCAAACGGAATGGGACTTTGAAGTGAAAGTGGCGAAAACAAAACACATGGGTGCTGGGTGCTGGTGAATGGGCACTCTCCACTTTCAACTCAAGGTTCCTCAGCTCTTGAGATAGATATTAATGACAAATCCCTCAATTAGCTTGGAGTGCTGCATCTATAGTGCCTTAGAGAAGATATGCAATATGTGATATGGTTGAACTGAAGACGCTAGCTGTAACAGTGGAGTTCCCAGAATGAAAACAATTTGGTCGTGTGAAAGAAGGGACAGATAGCTGGTGGGGACACTGAACACCACTCCATCCATCTTAACCCGCTTATCCCAAGTCGGGTCACGGAGGTAGCAGCTCCAACGCCACTCATCAATCGTTAATATAAGCTGCATATGTGTTTGGCGTGACAGGTTAAATTCCAACGCCACTTTCATTTAACCTTGGAAAGTATGATCAGATTATGTCCCAATATACAGATATTTTTGCATTGGCGTTCATTCCACTATTAATGCACCGATAAGATCAGCAAATGAGTTTTAGCACACTGAAGTATGGCTGTTTTTAAGAATTTCATATTTAATGTACAATAGACAGTAAATGCGTTTTACTATATTATGGTAGAGAATTAGGTCTGGAGGTGGGTTATATTGATGAACAATGTTAAGTATCAATGACAACACACACACACAAAATGTATCTTGGGCTGTGCAAATAATCATGTGAAATTGTATGTTGTAATTTTAGCTTCCACAAAAACAGAATATTAGCAGTGAAACATCTCTCTTCACTTAGAATAGCCGCTGTAGTTGAAAATAGTCAAGATGTTGATATAAGATGCAAAAAGTGCAGTAAAATCATTTTGATCCTCATCATCATCATCATGACCAAGACTATAGTTGTGATTACTAATGGTTAGTACAATATCTAGCAAAATAATCTGGATTTTAATGCTTGCCATAATAGCATGAATCATGCATTTTGTAGCACCCAGTGGAGCAAAGAAGGGATTGGGCGAGAGGAGTATGCAGCCAGGGACAGCTGCCTTCTGAGTCAATCTATCACACTTATGTGGAAAATAATGTTAGTAGCAGGGAGCTGAACAGAAACACATCATGGTCACTCATTTCACCTTTGTTGAGCTCACACTATCATTTTCACCTTTGTCACTTTCCAAGATAGGGAGGGATACAGAGAGATATATGTTGCGGATGAATTATACTGTGACAGAAAAAGTGTGTTTGAGAGTGAGAGTGAGTGTGTGTGTCTATGTCTGTTATGTGTGAGAAGAGAAAAGGAAAGTGAGAGTGAGAGTGAGAGAGAGAAAGAAAGGGGAGACTGCAGCCCTGAAACATGCTACGGCAACATCGTTTTCTTTCTATTCAAGCAAAATAAATCCTTTTTGAATTGACAGAGGAAGC
>OMOT01037742.1:3785-16101 GCA_900312575.1 Acanthochaenus luetkenii
ACAACGGCTCAGACCGCAGCGACGTTGTCTTTCCGCTGCGGCCTTCCGACAGCATGCTCTGTCGTCATTATGAGCGTGTGAGCGGTGACTACGGGCCCCCTGTGTATATAGTGCAGGAGATACCGCCCCAGAGTCCCACCAACATCTACTACAAAGTCTAACGCGTCCATTTGGCTCTAATGCATAGAATGCTGAATCTCTGCTGTCGAGGATGCGTTCAGGCCACAGCAGTGAAGTTTTGCAGGATGGCACTCTTTCAAGGACTGTGATGTAAAGTGACGCGGGGAGCTGAGAGCTGTGTTGTATTGATCATGTGCTTTGGCAGACAGATGGCAGCCTTATGATTATTTGTGTCACGCTGCACAAGATGCTGTTGAAACGTTGTTGAATCGGTGAAGAGACAGTCACGTATGGAGCTCATGAGGATCAGGCAGGAGAGTCTAGTGCTTCATTACCGGTCATTCGGTGGTTACTGAAGGTCTTTATTTCTATTTAGTTCCTCTGTGAAAAATGTTTGGGAGCCTCCAATAATTGATCGATAGATGTTTTTCATCAAAGGCGATGCTTTCTCACTGCCACTGCATGTTGCTGCTTCATATGTACAGTAAATGTGTATTTATTTTAATGTATTGGATACATCTGATAAAGAATTGATATAGCACTACATTTGTTAGCACTTCATTATAAATGTTCCATTTTAATTTTGTACACTTCGTTTGAAATTTTAATTCAGTTGCGGATCTTGATTTTGTGGCTTTTAATGAAATGAAACAAATCTGGTCAATTATGCCTTCTTACGAGGCATAACGTCTTTTTAAACATAGTTTCTTCATCAGGTTCTCTGTGCTACAAAATGTAGACTTGAAATCAAGGTATTGAACACTGGATTGGTTTGTTATCTCACAGTAGCTGATTCTAAACAGCCTATTCTTCAATGTCTCTCTCTGCCTACCAAAACCCACAAGAGGGGAGGAAACATGAATGGAGAAAAAGAGAGAGAAAGGAATATAAGAAAATAATAAGAAAAGGGAAGTTTGAATCACAGAATAGGCTGTTGATGAATCACCGCACAGTCCTTCAGCTGCAGACGCACAGGGCATTTATAGAACGAGGGTCCCATTATTGTGAAAATGATATTTGTTAGCTGTGTTTGATTTGACCAGGAATCAAAAATCGATTTTAAACTTTAAAAAACAGGTAGCTTTCTGAATTATTTTGGGGTTGGACGTATTATATTCAGCATTACTCAGAGGAGATTAACCATGTATGCATATCTGTTCATTACACTTTTAATGGTGCTCTTGAGAAATTGTCTCACCATGTCTTATTAGGTTGGATGGTCCAAAAAATGTCATAATGCAAAATATGATTTTACTTTGTTTACAGGAAAGTGGGAAGTGCACCAAGACGCTTTTGTTTTAATGCCGTAAATTCTACATTTGTAAATGTACATTTGCATTTTTGTCATTTCGCTTACGCTCTTGTCCAGTGCAACTTACAATGTGTGCAACAGAAGAATAAGCTTGAACTGAATTGATTTGAGGTATATTATAATCATTTGTCACTATCATAAACCAATAAAATGAGTACAATATACATTATTTGTAAAGAAGATTTTCACTCAAGGTTGTTACAAAAGTAGGTCTTTCTATACAAATGCAGAGGACCAGGATAAAAATCCTACGTTGGTTCTTTTACAAGACTTTCTCTGGGCTCCCTATGTAGCTGCAATCATTTTCTTCCACAAGAACACACAACATTTAATTGTATTCAACGTCTCTCCTGTGGTGCCGTGCTTGGCATCCATGGGCGAACATGTTTCATGCTTCTTCAGCCACATCATGCCTCACATTTTCAACTTGTCAGCTTCCACGAGGTTTCCTCACCACCAGGGACACTGTTGCTTCTAATAGCAAAAGCTTGTGCAAGAGCCAGTCTACGGTCTACAGCACATGTGTTTTGTTGCTCTGGTAAAACCCAACTATTTCAACAGGGTGAACACAAATAACAAATGAAGTGTTGATAGCTCTGGATATCAAGCCGACCTCACACGTGACCCGCACCAATCAGCAAATCACCCTCTGGCAATGGATGAATTTGTAAAAATCGAAGGGAGAGTAAATAGAAAATGCTAAATGATACAGTTATTTTTTCAACCTGAGACTCGTTGCCCTCGGCTCATTTTCTGTGCACCCCCCTACTCATTTATATTACATTCCACTGTACCCGTGGGTAATAAAGGTGTGGAAATTGTAGGTGAAAACAATTACAAATGAAAGAAAAAGGTTTCTGTGTACCTTCACACACACACAGACAATGTTTTCAACAATTCCCGTGCTCTTTACCCCCTGTAGTGTGTGAAACTACACAATGTCTTGCGGGAACCTGCACAATGTTATTTCAAAACATTCAAAACGTTCTCACACTCTACCCCAGCTGCATATCGGGGGAGGGACACAACATATAAATAGCTCTTTGTGTGTGTGGCTCCTTTCCACAATCGATCAGTATGGACCTTAGAAATGATTTTAGAAGACAGAGAAGCTAGTGTGGAAGGAACGTCTTCCACTTTGGAAGATGAAGAATGTTCCGAACATGAGGATAATGTCTCAGTGAGTCTGACAGTGAGTTTGAAGAGGAGGACGAGCCGGCCCCAGGACCAGCCCATCAGCCGCCTGCAGGAGGAGAACTATGGATGTCCAAAAATGATGAAATTGAATGGTCGTCTTGCCCAAGTACTGAGCCACCCTGCGTGGCTGCCAGTGCGATGCAACCAGGGCCGACGCAGATGGCGGTTACTCATGTGCAGGACATAAAGTCTTCTTTTGAACTTTTCATCCCAGACGCCATCCAAAACATACTTCTGGACTGCACTAATTTGGAGGGCAGGCATGTTTTTGGAGAGAAGTGGAACGAGATGGACCAAACCCATTTACATGCATACTTTGGGGCTCTTATCCTTGCTGGTGTTTTCAGATCCAATGGGGAATCCACAGAATCCCTGTGGGATGCAGAACCTGGCAGGGAACTTCTCCGTGCAACAACGTCTCTGGAAAACTTCCACATTATTTCCAGGATTATCCGCTTCGATAACCGAGACACCAGACCAGCTCGGCGGCAGAGAGGCAAGCTAGCTGCAATCAGGTCAGTGTGGGACAAGTGGGTGGACCGCCTTCCCCAGTTTTACAACCCTGGGCCCAACGTTACTGTTGATAAAGCAGCTTGTGCCATTTAGGGGCCGCTGCCCCTCCAGGCAGTACACACCATCTAAACCCGCAAAATATGGAATCAAGATCTGGGCTGCCTGTGATGCTGCTTCATCATATGCATGGAACTTGCACGTGTATACGGAGAAGCCAGATGGAGGAGCTCCTGATAGGAACCAAGGGATGCGGGTTGTCCTGGACATGACACAGGGACTCCGTGGCCACAACATCACATGCAATAACTGTTTTACTTCGCACAAGCTGGGACAGGAGCTCCTCATAGAGGAAGCCGACGATGGTAGGAACAGCCAGAGCTCCCACCTCAGCTGTTGTCCACATGGAACAGGCCCTTCAATTCATCTAAGTTTGTGGTACTGATGAGTACGCTGCGTAGGGATGGGAGCATCTGTGGCCAGGAGCGTCAAAAAACAGAAATCATAATGGACCACCGACTCCAGTACCTGAAGTAAGAGTGAGTGATGTAGTTGCATGTGTGTGTGTGTGTGTGTCTGACACCCCTACCTTGGCCTGCTGTAACTATATACTGTATGTGTGTGTGAGTGAGTGAGTGTTAGTAAGATTCCTGAACTAACTAAGTGTTTTCGTCATTCTAGGTTGCAGCCGGTAGCAACGAATAGAAGCGTTGCGTTGTGTGTGGACCCAAGAAGGACAGGAAGGCACAGTACACATGCATCAAGTGCAAAGAATACGTTTGCAACACACACACAGTAAAACCCTGTCCCTCGTGTGGCGCGTAGAGCGACAGGAATTTGTGTTCAATGGGGATCATTTATCATTTCCGTAAAATACTGTATGTAAAATGTGTCTTTCCAATGTGTTCAGTTCAAAGCAACAAACCAAGATAAACATGATTTATTCCACCCATTTATTGATTATACTTTATTTTGTGTTTATTGACCAAAAAAATCACATTTCATCACAAAAAACGAATAGCACTTTTATTGATAAATGGGATCTAGCAGAGGTAAATGGCAAATATTAACCATATATGCTGTAATGGCTTGAAATTGAGATAAAGTCAACATTTGTCAAGTATTTTGTCGTAAATTGTCATGGCTGTATTGTTTTAAAAACCCAATAATGTTGTGGGTCCACCAGGGTCCGAACATGGGTGAATAACACAAACACCACACAACTAACAGACCAATGTGACTTTTCAACGGGGGAAGCCCACAAGCCACTAAAATAGATTGTAAAACAAACCACAATTCGTCGCATCGAATTCATTCCGATGTAAAAACAAATGTTGATCACGTTGAACTGCTTGTACAACAGCTAGAATCGGTATATCGTGAAAACAACATCAAACAAATTAGCCCCGTGACTCTGAAACATCCGAGATCTAGTTCACTGTCGGTGTGTGTTTCTCCCCACTCCCTTGCTTGAAGCGATCCTTGCTCTCATGAGATGTTTTTGTCCTGTGTGAAGCTTCACAGCTGAATGGGCCATGGTGGGGCGAGGTGAGTTCAGCTGGCCTCTGGGTCACCGAGAGACAATGGTAGCCCGGGCTTCAATGGGGAGAACAAAACAGAGACCCCCGGGCTCCTGGCCCCTGCTGTGGGAGGAGTCAGGCTCTGGTAGGCCATTTCAGAGAAAAAAGGGGGCAGAAGTGGCAAAACATCAGAGGGGATGTTCTGGATCTCAAGTGCAGGCTCGAGCGTCTCAACAAGTCCAAGCATAGTGTTTAAAGTGGCACAAAATGGCTTTCTCAAGTTTAGTTTGATAGTTGATAAAGAAACACATTCATGACCACATGTGCTGTTGCACTGTCCAGACACACGACTCCTCCTTCAGCTCTGTCTCAAACAACATCACCTCTGTTGAAACAAAAAAGTACGCCGCCGTCACACCTTCTCTCATCCCGATGGGGGGGAGCTTGCGTTTGTGCTGAACGAGGTTGAGGGTTGTAATAAGTAATCAGCCGTGAGCCGTATCTGACCCCCATGGGAAGATGTGAGGTCCACAACCTTCCCAGTTCCACCCACCCCCACTTCACTTCCATATGCAGAGGAACTGGCCCCGCCACTAGCTTTGTGTGGGGGGTTGGGGGTCATGACGGAGCGCTCCCGCTCACAAACCGGCCCGCTAAAGAGTGTGGCCAGGGAAGTGGAGGGGAGGCATTCTGCTGCTAAGAGTTGGCCAAGCAGTCTTCGCTCGCTGCTGTTCAGGTGGAAAGGTGTGAATTCCAGCTCAAATCACAAAACACACACCTCTTGCCTGTATGAACAAAACCCCGTACATCCTGCACCGTCACTGACTGATGACTTTCCAACCAAGTGGGAGTCATGCGGTGCAAAGAGACGTCACATTAAATGACTGGCAAGATTAAACATATTGATAAACTGCTGTGAACGATTACTTGCGTTCCGTCTCTTCTCTGAAACTGTAGATTGCGGGAAGAAAGATTTTTTTTTTTTTAAACAACAGAAACTCCAGTGATGGGGAAGTTGGGGTTAGAGCTTCCTTTTACAGTTGAAAAACAATACACTTAATCTCTCTCTCTCTCTATATATATATATATATATTATATACATATACACGGTATTTAGTTTGCTAGTTCCCTCTGCTGGCCAGCTACCACACTGTACCTCGCTCAGGTTCACAGCATGCAACAGATTCTAACAGATGTTAATAAACCCAAGCAGCAGATTCTACACTCTTCCAAATGATGAGTCACTTTCAACACATCCATTTGTCTACTTTGGGAAAACACAACTTTGTGTTACTTTTCAACTCAACATATCGCTAAAAACAACGTGTTATTGTTAATAACAAATGTTGTACTGAAAGGTTTATCAAACCACCACTATACTCGTAACTATGCAGAGGTTTGGTTAGTGAGGGGGAAAAGTGGGAATGAGTTCAGAAGTGAAACGCCAATGCAAGTGCATTGGGGTGATGTTGAAATGGGATGAACAAAGAGGTTGGAAGGATGTTTTCCCCTGTTCCAGACAGAAACCACATAGGGAACTCATTTTCGTGGCTCTATATGTGATCAGAAATTGTGTCAAACATACGACTGATTGAGTGCGCCATTGCAAATACACATTGTATTATGTTTCAAGTTTGGTGAAAATGGCCTAAATTATCTTAACTTGTCAGATGAACCTCAAGACTTTCAAAAGAACATTGTCTGGTACTGAAAAGCTGCATTTTATACACACAAATCATTATGCAAAATTGCTGAAATCTCCTTTTTGCTGCTGTACATTGCACAGAGCCTGTGGGGCATTTATTTGGAACAACTTTGCCCCATATGTCACTGTACAGTATTTCAACCATTCTGTCATTTTACACATCCAAATGACATTTGTTCTTGAGGAGCTCAGAAAGACTCCAGGTTGAACTAGAAGCAGCAAAAGTGGGAGGTGTCATGTAGGGACCCTGAGTCACATGTTTGCAGAGGGCCCAGAATTTGTTGCAGTACTGCTAGATGTCTGCTCATCTGTTGTGGTTTCTTAACTAAATGCATGCTCTATGCCATCGGCTATGATGTCTCCACAATATCCAGACATTTTGCATTAAAGTATAATATTATAAGTATCATCCAGGTGAGTATTGGTTCAACTCGGTGTGAAATTCAAACCTTATAACCATGAAATAGCAGTCACGGTCCTAAACATTTAACATAATTGATAATACGGTCCTAAACATTTAACATAATTGATAATACATAATAACTACATGACAACCAGATAAACTGTGCAAATGATATATGTAGCTGTATTCGGTTGGATTACTGTAAGAAAAACATGACAATACATTAATAGTTTGTAAGGCAAAATGAAAAAAAACATTACTAATAAAATAGAAATTCATAATGTGGAAAACAATTGTTTGAACGACAGTTCCAACAAAATTGACATTTTCTTTATGTTTGTCTTATTGTTACATTTTGCTTATTGTATTATCTTTTTAAAGTATAATTTCTATTTCATTTCCAGTTCCTTTTACTGAATAAGTCTTATAAAACGATAAATAATGTATGGGGCCATTTCTGTCAAATGTTATAATAAATCTAATGCAAACAGACCAATATACATTTTAATGTGTAATCCAAGGGGGAACCCAAAGCTAAACTGATAAAGTTAACCATCAAAAACAACATACTATCATAAACACAGAGAATTTAGATTCCAAAGCAAAATTCACTGTTGTAGTTCGATGACTTTGGACCGTTCAATCAGTTTAGATGAAAACGAACAACTATTTCAGTTAAACTCAGAGAACCAAGACTCTGATCTGTGATCATTGATACATTGAGTTTGTTTTTTAACATTTAAGATGAGAAATTGTGCTAACACTTCAGATGCTTCATAGTGTACCCACATCTCCTGAAAGTCGCCCTATTTCCTGTAACAGTGTCCACAAAGTCAAGCTCTATAATTGTGCTTTATTAATTCACTATAGTTTTATACACTATAGTTTGGCTCTAGTTGTTCATGTTGGACAGACTCCATGAAAATAACAAATGCAAACGATATTTTAGGGTAGATTTTAAATTAACATCAATCACTCATCTTTTTGTTCCCTTTCAGCTTCTACGCTAACAATGCATTTGACAAAAGTTTTATTAATTGTTGAATTTGGGAATGGGAAATGTAAAGTGCATTCATTTGATTTTCTCCGCGTGTGCACGTGTGTGTAGAAAAATAGAAATAAACAAACGGATTTCGATATATTAGCCACATACATATAGATAAGACATAGATGTATGGAAATGATATATAGGCGTGTCTTCCTTAGGCTTATCATACCGTATTACGGCTCGACTAGCAACAGGTTAATTAGCCGTTTCATCCGTCTTAGTTTAGCGAGCACACCTAAAGGGGAACTTCAGGCGCCATTGTTTTGATCTACAGATTGAAACGTGTCCATTTAGGATCTTCTGTCCCTCACTAGTTGACAACTTTTAATAGCCTATAGGCTGCGTGTATCCGCAAGACAACTATTGTCACTTCTCCAATATCAAAAACAAAATAAAATAAAAAGTCCTATTTTGAATGACGTCGGAAAAACAGCCGTCATCTGTTATCCGTTTCCCCCTCTTCTTCTGTGGGATAGGTGGAGGCTGTTGTCGGCTGGCGACGCGGGTCGGAAGTACCGTAAGTTTATGTATGCTAATAGGGGAGTTGGGGGTTGTAGCTAGATATTTACGTTCGGTGGGAGCCGCCCTTCATTCACCCACATGGTTACCAACTGGTCGCCTTCGCGCCACTTTCCTAATCCCTCAATCATTTGTTTTACCAAAGCTAGCCGCGATCCGTTTTAACGCGCGAGCGGCTGGGATTTTACTTTACATTTCGCTTTAATTCGCCGGCGAAAAAGTTTTCGGGATAGTTGCGTATTATTTCCCTCTTTGTCGGCGAGAGTACATGGCAGCCCGAGCAAGTGAGCGAAGATGGTGGATTTCGCTGGTGAGTGTCTACTGAGCGCATGTTTATCGGCAAGGAAGTCGGGTTCTGGTCGTTTTTAACCTCCGTGTTGGTGTAGGCGTCCCGCGTCCGAGCGTTTAATGTGTGTTTTTACGTTCCCTATCGCCCCGTTGGTAGAAAAATGTAAACGGTTACACATAATTGGTAGATTTGCGATGAAAACAGTGTAACGCGAGGCGCATGGCAGCCCCCTCAGCTCCACCATTGAGGGAATGAGGGAGATTTGAAAAGCTGCCCTGCGCTTTCTCCGCTGCGCTTTAGCAACTAGTTGAAAAACATCTGCCCTTTTGAATAGTCTCCCCCGTCTTCTATACGGGTAGTCGTCCGAAATGTGAAAAGTGAGTTTGTAAATCGGGGCAATTTGCTGCTCAGTCTCGAGTGCGTTGGTGTGTGAGTTAAAGTGCCCCCAGAACAAAGCAGCAGCACATGGGGCAGTTGTAGGCCGCGCGTTTTAGCTGGCTAGCTTAGCCACATAACTTGTGATGTTTGTTTTACAGGGTAAACACAAACATGTATACACTACTAAGGCGGGCGTTCCGGTCCAATGAAATGGCTCGGCAAGTGCATTCAATCAAACTGGATAGATAACACGTTTCTGTATTTTCAATCAAACGTGTGCTCGTCTGTTGTGGCTAAGCTAACGTTGTTGGATAGCTAGCCAGTGTCGTCAAACTCGGTTGTTGGTTAACCAGATAGTAGTATCTACTTAACAGAAGAAGAAAAAACACAGTCTACTCCTCTACCATCTTCCGTGGGCCAGAGGTTAACTGGTGAATAAGACGGACCATGTTTTCATCAGGCTAATGCCGAGTTTTAGCTCGCAGCTAACGTTAGCTACCTGCCCAACCAGCGCAGCGCTGCTGTTTAGACGCTGGACGTTAGCCCTGCTTTCTGGAAGATCCGACATAGCATGCCGCGGTATTTCCGTTAAAGAAACACTGCGTACTTTTTACTTTAATGTGTAATGCTACGTTAGAATTTAATTTGATTGTTTTTAAGTCGTTTATTTTAAGGTTGGCGCACTTCAGGGCGCCATGTTAAAAGACGGTGGGGGAGGGGTGAACAACACTTGGCAGAATGTGCGCTGCTGCGCATGCGCGCTCCTGTCGCAGGGAACGCGGGCCGCAGGCTGCGCAACTCATTCATGTTTTCTCTTCCAGTGACCTCGTGGTACTTAAATAAATCACAACATCTTATTATTCAAACAACCAAACGCATCAGTACTAATGGTGCGCGCTACGGATGGCGGTCACAAAGAAACTATATATATATATAAAAGAAATTACACCCATGCTGTTGGTAAAGTATGTAACTTGTTGGAAACAAATGCTGATTATCTTTATAATCTAGTGTATTTTTTATTTATTGCAGGATTCCCATGAACTGAAGAAACCAGGACGAAATTGCGACGTGGACTGGTGTTTTCCTCATGGAAATATCATCTTTCCCTTGGATGTTGGTCAGATGCAGCAGATAGTCTTTGTATTGTCAAAGTGCTTACAGTGCAGGTAGTACTATGTAATACCTACTGCAGTGGAGGCACTTATAGCAATACCCTGACAATGATTTGCAATTATATATATTATGTTATATTTCATTTGAAGTACTGTCTTTGTGCTAAGGTGCATCTAGTGCAGATAGTGAAATAGACTAGCACCTACTGCCCTAAGTGCTCCTTCTGGCATAAGGGGCTGTGATATGCGCCACCTGACCACTTAATTTCAAATTGGCCATAAATGTCTCGCAGTTCTCTACTAGTTTTGCATAGTTGCACTACAAGAATAGATGAGTTGTGCAAATCTATGCAAAACTGATGGTGGCCTGCTTGCTCTCCACCTGTTTAGATTATTGGTTTTTGGAGTGATGGGTGTCACATCACCCACACCCCGATTCCATAATATACATCCGTTTATGCTACATTGAAACCCGGATTATTTGCCAGCACTCGTCCAGTGACATAAAAGTTTGAGCAGTGCTAAAGTGCTTATAGTGCAGGTAGTGTTTTCTCCAATCTACTGCAATGTAAGCACTTGAAGTACTTCTAACTAACTGCATCTTTCTCAGGCTCAGACGACCTGAACCACAGGAGGCTTATCCGTTATCATTATTCCCGGTCAGTTTTGCTGGTTTGCATTCCGCTTTAACCGATGTTTGCTGTGCAAATCCATGCAAAACTGACTAGGTTGATGACATCCACACCGACAAAGACTGCACTCAACAGTGGAACTTCAACCATCAAGATTGCATGTTTTTTTTCTGTGGTCATGCTGCCATATTACAATAACATGTGAATGTTTATCTGATGATATCTAGAGCTGTCCCTTCCTATGCAGGTGGGGATGAGTAGCAATGCTGTGTACCTAGAGGTATTGCACTTGTCCCGGCCTGTGTAGGAGTGAGGAGATGGATCTGCCGCGGACCCGGTTTTTGAAATGGATAACTTGCACTCAAACTACACATGTTGTAATGTGGTGTTTTGGCCAATTTGTTCTGAACAGATGAATTGTAATGAAAAATGCATGTCTACTATGAGTTAATTTGTCACACAATCATGTAATGTAGCTTGAAATCTAAATTAAACTATCTTTACTCCATGAATGATTTTAATATAATAAACTAGTAACACTTATATTACATGTATAATGTTGTAATTATTTGAATGTATACAATTCATATTGTATTTTGGGCTAAATGATATCCAGCAAATATTTGTTTAGCACAATGTATAATTTTACTTAAAGTTGTGTCCATGGGTTTTTAGCAGTCTTGAGTTCTAATTAAGCCTTTTTGCCAACAAAGCTGTTATTGGGTCCCTTAATTCATTTAATTTGGATTTAGAGTGGAATACTTTAACAAAAGCTTTGAAAGTGAGATTTGATGTGAAATATTTAGACTATAACGTTTTTTGTTTTTAATATAGCTTGTGTGGATCTCAGGCAAATCCCAAACGCATTGTTGATTTATTTTGTAGTGCAACAAAGTGGGCTTTAAGCGGGCGAACAAACCAAACGTCTGAAATCAGTTAATGAATATTACACGTATCAGCGATGTCATGTTGACAACCTTTGGCACCGTGTCTTGAGGACAAATATTGTGTAAACCGTGTCGCCCGACTGAGCATCGTACTATCGGAAGTGACGTTTTGTTTTAAACGGGGCGTGAAAATATTAGTTAAAAGCGTCCCAAAACATGAACTTCCGTGATGTGACATGGAAACGGGAGGGCTCACTCATCTAGGGTGCAGGGCTGGAAAAGGGTGCGAAATGTCGTAAAGTAGACCTTTTATTTTGTGAACGCGAGGCCTCAAACGAAGATGTGTGAATATCGTCGCGTTTCGTCGGCACAGTTACTCTGACCAGGTTATATATGACGTCGACACTTGTTTTCACGTTCACATTTCTCTCCGTGGCGCAGCGGGTCATATATTGTATTCTAATTAGCCTTAAACGGGGCTTGGAACAGCCCTTGATTAAAGGTGCGTGCACCCCGATGTCTCCGCTAGATGGCGCCGTGGAACCTGGCCGCGAGGTGACCCGGCGGCGCTGTGCAGGTATGGTACCGCCTCAGCCGTCGGTCCTGCCAACTTGGAGAACATGTTGTCTGGAGACCCGAGACGACACACCGCGTCAGTGGACTCGGGACGGATCGTCTGGT